>OX439128.1:39623680-39679112 GCA_949318235.1 Ecdyonurus torrentis
CTTGAAATAATAAAAATAATAAAAAAAGTACATATATTTTTTATAGTAACATTGCACTTTTATACATTGAAATGTATAAAGAGGTATTCTTTGTACCTTGGTACTCGATATTATAAAGAAGACTAATTCTATATAATAGAAATTTATTTATTTTTATAATTATTGATACTTGGGACATGCGGGTTACAACGTACCGTACAGTATAACTCAGTTGCCATAGAGATAAAGTAATGCAATAATAGATGCACTTTAGACAATCTAAAATATTTTTTTATAATGATAATTAACACAATCTGACTATCAGACTTCCTCGCCGCGCCACACATTATGACTATCAGACTTTCTCGCGATTCGCACAATCTGACTATCAGACTTTCTCGCCGTTCGCACAATCTGACTATGTCGATTTACACAAAGTGACTATCAGACAGTTTTATGATGACTTACCCCATGAAGGTCACGAATAATGTTGTTTAATAACTTTTGTAAATAGTAGCAGTTATAATTAATAATTTTATATTTTAACACTTACAAGTTAGTTCACAAGTTACATAAAATAACACAATTAATTTTACAATTGTATTTTTGATTTTATTCTTTATTATTATATTATTAATTAACATGCATATACCAGAATTTAATTTAATATAAAACTTTTTGTATAAAAAAACATTTAAGCTAAAAGAATAGCTTCACTAGAACTGCACTGACTGATGAACAGACCTCAACTGAATGATACGCTTATTTTGCTTATAAAATAGAGCTATTAGACTTTGTACTATTTACTATTATATCTCTTATATTTATATTTTTGGCTGTGCCCTGTTTGATTGAAAGAGAAGTTGGAGTTTTTTTGTCTTGTTTATGTAAAAATACTACGCACGTTATTAACTGATAATGTCGTTGTAGGTATATAAAACTATTTTCCATTATTTATTTAATATTTATCAATTAGAGAGCATAATTATTTAAAAAGTTAATTAGAAATAATTTCGGCAATATTAAATCTTTAGTCTCTGAAATTTTCAAATTGCAATTTTTTATTTTATTAAGATAGCATTTATTAGGAAAAAACAATTTTAATTTTAAAAAAAAGTTTAAATAATCACAAAATTATAGGAAAATAAAATGTAATTCATTTATAAAATATCATAATCATTTATATATATAATCCATATAAAAATCAAGTTTTCAATTTTCAAGAAATATTATAAATTATTATTATAATTACGAATAATAATTGTTTTCAATGACATTTAAATTTAAAAATTTAAAAGACGTTTAATTATATATATATATATATATATATATATATATATATATATATATATATATATATATATATATATATATATATATATATATATATATATATTATATATATATATATATTTACATTATAACTAACTTTTTTACTTTTTTTTTTTTTTTTTTTTTTTTTTTTTTTTTTTTTTTCCCACAGCAAAAGCGCGAGAAAGTCAGATAATCAGATTGTGTGTGCGCGCGAGATGTTCTGATGATCACATTAGCCGCGTAGCCGTCGAAATGTTACTTTTATTATTGTCATTTTAGGTTTTCTTTTAACGGAAATATTTTTTTAACAAATGCTGCAAATGGCTGACAGTAAATTATTTTAACTACAGCGTGTTTGTTTCTAATTTACAGCTACTTTAAGATTATTTCATGTATACCGTAGACCAAGGTAGAAAATGCTATTCAAATGTTTGCAGGTTCTTTCTTCTTATTTAAACAGAAAACTGCACACGTACCAAAATAATAATAGCGTAATATAATTATGCTAAATCTCAATGTAGCAGCATTTATGCATAACAATATAATTTATGCTATATTTTATAACGATTATACTACATAGCATAATAGTTAAGCTGTTCAGCATAATTACTTATGTTATTACAAAATAACAACATTATTATATTTGTGCTCTACAATATAAGAATTATTCAATACAGGATGGTATAATTTATTTTTTATGTTCGCGTGGAGTTTATAAATAATATATTATATATAAATCCACCCTCAGTCGAGTGTACAGAAAAATAACTCTCAATTTTGTCTTCAATTTTTTAAATAATAATTTCACGTTATTTAAGTCAAGTTAGAGCAATGTACCTTCACTAAGAAAAAGGAAAATTATATTTGACAGGTTACTTTTGAAATAACTATTCACTTGTTTCTTTTGTTTAAATCTGATACTTGTTCTTCTTTATACTGACTCTTATAAAAATAAAACAATTTCCTCGTTATATAGTTGCATTATTTGTTGCTGCATCGAAAACATGGTTAACGATGCATGACGACGTTGGCTTACACTTGTTGCAGTTCACATCTCTCTCTCTCTCTCTCTCTCTCTCTCTCTCTCTCTCTCTCTCTCTCTCTCTCTCTCTCTCTCTCTCTCTCTCTCTCTCTCTCTCTCTCTCTCTCATCGTATTCACTTATATTTACATATTATTATTGCTATTTACTCGCCCAGCCGTATAGTTATATGTTTTCATTGTAAGACTATACTGAGCTCTAAGCTGATGTAAGTGCAGTCGCACCAAGTGTTTAAAAATGATCCCTTATTAACAAAAACGCTTACGTTCAACGTTATAGAATTTAAAATTTGTTTTCATAAATTTCACAAAAAAAAAAAAAATTACAATAATAACGATGGAAAAGAAAAAAAAATTCAAAAATGAGATAAAATTTTAGCAGTTATTCAACATGAATGTAAAGTAATTTTCTTTACGCAGAAAATAAAGAGAAGAAAAGGAAGCCACTTTATTCGTTGCATTACCCACTTTATCTTACTTTTTTTTTCTGGTGTCTCTTGATATTCTTTGCAAGTTTTCCAATCATGGAAAGATTTACGTTTTTGTTATCGTAACGTACGCGACATTTTCTCTTAACCTCTCTCTCTCTCTCTCTCTCTCTCTCTCTCTCTCTCTCTCTCTCTCTCTCTCTCTCTCTCTCTCTCTCTCTCTCTCTCTCTTTCATCAGCCAATATTGTGCCGTGCCACATTGCTCTTATCATACGACCAATAATATTAATTTTCTTTCAATTTTATACTTCATAGAACATTAAATAAAGTTAAAGAATTATTATTAAATAACTTTTAAAATATATAGTATTAAAAATTAATAATGCTATAATATTTCAATAAGCTGAATTACTTTCATTTCTATTGACTACGTATATATAAAATGATTTTGAATGACTTTTTCTATAATCTGTCTTTTTCCACGGGGAATTTTTTTTCTGTATATAAACCGTAATGAAATTTTAATCAGTGCCAACTCATTGCATAGTAAAAGAAAAAAATAATGTTGTTGACACTTGTCAAATAATAAGGTTAAAGTAAAAATGACGTCGATTATATGTCAATAAACTCCATAAATTAACAATACAAAAGAAAATCAATTCATCGATACAAAATCACATAAACTGTACACAGTTTAAAAAAATGTTAATGTATTGTTTTAATACTATAAAATAATATTTAAAAAAAAATCTTAATTTTATGTTATAATTTAATGTTCAAAATTTGACACGCGGGAAAGACAAAAGTTTTTAATTATGATCTCCACCTGTTTTAGTAAAGTAAAAACAAAGTTTAATAAAACACACCTGGTTCCACTCTTTCATAAATTGAAATTTTCAATATTTATCCGCGGTAAACAATACCAATAAAGCACCATAATAAACTATTATGTGATATAGGGTGAGTATACCGTATTATGAATAGATGCTGTGTTCACATAATCAAATACTAAATGACTCGATTTCATTGTTTTTGATACGCTAAATTAGTTACTTTATATTTAGCTTTGTGTTCTACACTAAATTAGTGTTTAAATATTAAAATAATAGTAAAAAAAAAAAAAAAAAAAAAAAGTTTTAATAAGATAAACATTTACAAATTAGAAATCAGAAAACTACTAAAGTTAATATCAATAGATTGTGAATATAATTTCATGCAATAGTTGTTATAATAAATTGGCACTTAAAGGAATAAACCAGAGAAAAACATAAACATTTATATCACAAAACACTTGATGGGATTTACATAAATAACATTAGTTCGTCTCAAAACCCAACAGCAGCCTCTTAGCAGTGATCAGAAATTTCGATTTATGCAACCCGCACAACATTTTCATACTAATTTTTTCATGTTTCTGACGTCATAAACATGATTTTCACGCAAATTGCATACTTTACAACTTTTTCACGCTCTCTCGTGGGGCTATATTAACATTCTGATAAAAATTGTCATCAGTTTTGAAGATCCCATTTCGTGTTTATTCATTAAAAAGCACATGTTGTTTTATGTGGTCTGTGGCTTTAAGTTTATTAGGCTACTTTAATGTACAGAACTGAGTAATTGTAATGTAAATGTATATCTTTTCTTTAAATAATAAGATAGAACTAATAAAAAAAATCTTTAGACAGTATATTAAAAAACAAAGTAATTTATTGAAAATTCTTAAAAAAATGGATTCAAATATTATAAAGATGATACCAAATATCGCTTGCTTTGTACATTTATATAAGATTCATAACATTTCTCTAAAAACATAGAGGAAAACGATAGTAATTGTAGTGTATATTTGTCACGAGAATACTTTAAGATAATACAATTTAAAATATGTAAAAATTGGAGGGAAGGGAATTCACCATATTGACAAGATTTAAGACAATAACCTACATGAGGAACCATATTAATATCAATATATTTTTTCTCTCTTATTTGATGGTCACGGGTTTTTAAATCTTTAATGGTAATTTTTTTTCATTGCCTTTGAAAGAACATTAGATTTGTTTGGGGGGACTAAATTTTTACTCTTACAATAGAGATAAGATAATTCAATTGAACTGCATGGTTGAGAGTTTTAGATTTTTTTCTAGCTTCAATTTTTTTTCATATTTATAGTTTAAATGTTTTGTTTCTTTATTTTAAAAATATTCTACAATATAAATAAAATCTATGTAACCAAAATTATATGTTCTATGTTCTACTTTTGCTCAAATAAAAAGATAAATATGAATAAATGATCACTTTTACCAATATACGTAACTCCAGACAAGGAAGGAAAAGAAAAAGTTTAGTTCAATCATTTTGTCAATTCTTTGTTCTTCACTGCTCGAGTACACCCCGTAGTAAAAACAAATTTCACTGTCAACATTGGCAACTGAAAACAATACTTTCCAATAATACTCAGAAAAGTCTCTGATATATAAAAGCATACACATGTTATCAACAAAATCCATTTTTATTATTTAATTAAGTAAAAAAAAAAAAAAAAAAAAAAATACAAATACAAATACGAATGTGGATTGTACAAAAATATAATAAAATAATAATTCTATAAAGCAAAATTCTTTGGTTACTTTTTTTTTTTTTTTTCAAATTATAGATACAAAAAAAAGAGCTTATTTTATAATTCTTTTTTATATAATGGCTTTATTTTATTATTAAAAACTATAGTATATATATATATTTTTCTTCTTGTGTAGTTTTTTTGATTAAAAAAATGCTTTGAAGCGTAAAAACAATGTCTGGTTTGGAATATACACATAGATAGATTTAAATTTTCTTTTTACATGAATATTGTTGGCATAAAATATATCACCAACCACTCATATTACAATAATATATTATGTACCTTTTACTGTACTAAAATAAATTTATTTTAGAATTTTGTATAAGATATGAAAATTTATATAGCATTATATAAGTCATAGTTTTTTTTATGATACGTTGAACATTTACTTTCTGCATGACCAAAGTTATGATAACAAAATTAATAAATTTCAATTGAATATGTCAGTTAAGATCTGTTTTATATATTTTTTTTAAAGTTTGAAATGTTTGCTGACAGTTTCCGTTCTTATTTCATGAAAATTTACTTTTATTTTGACGTTTTGCTTTGCTTTCTGTTGATATCTTAGAATTTTGAACTAAAAATAAAGAGTGTACGTAACGACCACACACACATACTATTACAATAAACATATACGCCTACGATAATAAACGTTACTTCTTTTTTTTTCTACTCGAGGGGTTGTGAAATACGTAAATATTAGATAGAAAGAAAAAGAAATAAGTTGTTAACTTTAAAATTTATCTCTTAAACAATATGTAACTAAAATAGCATACGATGAATTTGTGTGTATGTACAGTGTTTAAATCACTACACGAAAAACGAGAATAATGTATATTTTGTCTTTATTTTAACAAATAGATGAATGAAATCAAAATGTATAAGTTTCATTCAATTTAAAGTTAGCTGTTCAATACAATAAACAATCAAAAAAAGTATTACTAAAAAAACTCAGCCTAAAATTATTATGGTAACAATAAATTGCACTGTTAAAAGTAGCGCTACCTCATGACGTTTTTTTATTTATTTTTTTTTTTTTTTTTTTTTATGACTTCTATTATGTAAATTTATGTTATAATATTCTGGTCAAGAACATGTAATATGGCAGAAATAGCCTTGTATGTTTCTTAAATAAAATTATTATTAGTATAAAATTAGCTTTTTGTTTTAAATTTTAATAGGATTCTAACTAAATGTGAGACTATATTACTTATAGATTTTAAAGCAAAAAAAATAATTACATGTCTGATGATTTAGGATTGAGTTAATACCTTACCATCACCCCTTGGTTTAAAGTGACATACGTACAATAATTGATACCCTGTAAGTTGACGTTTTGTCTGTCAATGAATTACTGCACGTCAAGCACACTCAGCATACTTCAAACATATTGGTCAGTAATCAACTTGCTTCCAATAGTAAGTACCATAAAGTGTATCTTTTTTAACGATTAATATATTATACGTACTAAGCAAAGTGCTTTAAGACAGCTTTTAATGCATATAATATATTATAAGTTTTTATTATTTAATAATATAATAGAAAATAGATTAAAATAATACTGTATATTTGTTGAATGAAAAATTCAACAGAAAGATTTAAAAGGCACAGCTTTCATAAACTAAACGTTATAATGAATAGGTAAACAAACATGAAATAAATCTGTCAAATTAACTGCGTTTTTTTTTTTATTTTTTTTTTTATTGCAAAAGCATTTTTCACATAAAGTTACTGTATTAGAAAACAAGATAATATGAGATTTCAGAATAGTAATTTTTAAACATTTATCATTGAATAAAATTATCACTCTTATACAGTTTTAAATTCTTTTTAAAATAAAAATATTAATTTTTTAGAGAACGTTGCTAACAAGTTGAAGTTTCATAAATTAATAATTTCGATCAGATTTCAAAACTCAATTTATAATAAGCTAAAAGCCAGCTGATACTTTGATCGATCTTTATCATTTTATTGCGGCCATATAATTAACTCATTTTAACTAAAAGCAAGCTGCAAATTTTTAAAATAACAGGAAGGCAGAATGACCTTAAACATATACATATAAATATTTTAGATATGAATGTTATAATAAAATGGAACATATAAAAAATTTCTATTCGAAAGAAAAATTTACAAGTTTCGCAGTTTCCTAAAAATGATAATAATAATAAAAATTTTTAAAAGAAAGTATGCTTGCGTATTACAAAATTAATGTTTCTGGATTTTTAACCTATCATGAGAAACTTATTCTGTTATATAAAGAATCAAAATTAAAATTCCTACAATAACATATATCATGTAAATTTTAATACTTAATTATACAGTATGTTGACCTATTATTTTTGGCGAAATATATTTTACTTTTTACACTTTTTAAAAATCTTGCATGCATAAACTTTTTTTTCTATATTTATTTAATTTGCATAAATATTAAATAATTGTGAAAATCAATATTACTAATAATAATAATAGAGCTCTATATTGATATACTATTTTTTATAACTTTCAATAATAATATAGAATTATACATTAATTATATATTCCAGTTACATTTTTTTTCTAATAAATTTATTGGTTTCCATTATTCTAGGAATTTAATAATTCATAACCGTGTATGTGGTAAATATATAATTATGAATTTATCCTGTGTTGAATAATTTGCATTTGATATCGGATTATGTTAGTGAAGTGAAATGCAGAAATGATAATACTATGCAACAACGTATATTCAAAATACTTTAATACCTTTAAAACACATTTACGATTCGTAATTTGTATTGTAAATTACTACTAACCAAAAATTAAAATTTATTATTTTATACTGTAATTGAGTTAGCATCATGAAATGACCTTATTTTCTTCGTTTTTTTTTTTATTAGTATAATTCAAAATAAAATATGAAGAAACAAGGAAAAAGGAAAGGTGGGAAAAATACACTAAAAACTAAAATTTTATGATAGCAGAGTATAGCGGATAAAAATTTACATCGTCTTTTTATTTCGTTTCGTGCTTTTTTTTTGTTTTTAAAAAACTTGCATGAAAGCAAGATTAATCTGTGATAATATTTATAAAAACACTATATTTGTGCTTTGAACATAATCAATCATAATATATGTGATATATTTAAAAAAGAAAAAAAAAAGTGACACCTATGAAAATCTGTGCTTTATTATAGCTCGAAATCCTCTCTTTGTGTAATGATGATACTTCTTTACTTTAAATATTAATTATTATGTAGCTATATTATTTTATGACAAAGCATCTGTGAACGATCATTTTGTGTCGATGCAAGTGGCTTGTTTCTCCTCATCATTTAGATATGTAATAAGGTAGGTAATATTTATTTATTTTTTTGAATATTAAAACAAATTAAATTATTATTTAATCAAATGTTAAATTAATTTCAACCGTGAAAATATAAATTTGAATTCACTATAATGATTTTTTATTTTTTGTTTCCAATTTATTCAGAAGAAAAATAAAATACGCTACAGTCTAAACCAAATATACATTTATGTATAAGAGAATTTTTATACAAATTATAACTAAACTTCTTTTTTTTTTAAGTTGAATTATAATAATATTAAACTTTATTATATTTCTTGTTTAAATATTAAATTTGGGATATTTTCTCTTATTTCTACAAAAACTTTAGAATCATTATAATATCTTTAACACATGATTTTATAATTTTATTGAAACGCCTCTGATGCGTATACGTATGTGACGAGAGATGTAGGTGGAGAGAGAGAGAGAGAGAGAGAGAGAGAGGCTATTTTGAGCCATACTGTCTGTACACAGACACATATACAACACACACTACATATAAATGTAATTACAGTAATGCTAAATTTTACATAAAAACATTGTAGTAACAATACTTTAGAAAATGTAAACATAACATCGTGTTTTTTTTTTTTTTTTATAAATAAAATGTTATTACGTAATTTATTTACTTTATATAACAAGGAAAAATATTTTCATTTCAAAGTATGCTAAATAACATCAAAGGTTTTCTTTTTTATTTCTCTTTCTGTTTAATTTTACATTATTGTTATGTTACTCGCATTGTTGTGATATTTTCATTGTTATATGCAGATGCTTGACGTTTTGTATTGTTGGTAATACTTTAGTAATAACAATTATATTTATATTTATTCGTTATAACCACTAAAGAGAAATACTTGAAATGTTTTTACATACATACACGATTGCATTCAATAAACTAAACATTACACATTTTGTTGCGTAAAACGTACCGTATCAGTAAATTAATTATATCATTTTTTTTTTTTTTTTTTTTTTTGCTTGCCATATTGTGTTATCATTGTACTACACCAATCCATATTCTCATCAATACATTGTCTTATTGACAGTTGTATTGTCTTAATTACAGTTCTTATTATACCTGTATATAATTAGTATTTTGCTAGTTAAAACTTAATATTTATTTTTCAGTGTATATAAATAAATTCATGGATCAGAAGATTACACATAGTAATATAGATCTTGTCTCATAAACACACAGTACATGCAAAACAACATAAGAACATATTTACAAATATACAAGAACATTACGTCTCCTTACATATCAATCACTTTCTGCGTACCTTTTCAGATATTTAGTAAATTTTCCTGCTCAATAGTGAAGAATTCCTTTAAATTATATAAGGCATAATTGCACATCAAGTTCACCATTATTATTCTTACATTTTTATTCATTATAATTTTGAGATTGCAAAAATTTATACAAATGATTGTAGATTGCTGTACAAACAGATTTAGGAATTTTTTTGTTTTTAATGTTAATATAATTAAAGGCATAGGCAACATGAAAACATAAGCATTTACATCACAAAACACTTGATGGGACTTACATAAATAATATTAATTGGTCTCAAAACCCAATTGTAGTGCAATTTCAATTTCAAAGCGTAGCAGTGATCAGAAAAATTCAATTTATGCAACCCGCACAACATTTCCATGCTAGTTTTTGCCTGTTTCTGACGTCATAAATATAAATATTCACGCAAATTGCATACTTTACAGTTTTTTCACGCTCTCTTGTAGGGCCACATTTATATTCTGGTAAAAATTATCATCACTTTTGTAGATCCCATTTTGTGTTTAATGATTAAAAAGAACATGTTGTTTAATGTGGTCTATGGCTTTCAGTTTTCTAATACCTTATGTTAAAACTTAAATTTTCATTGCTTAAATTTGTGAATTTGTTGCTAAAAATGAAAATTAATAAAGGAATAATTAGAATTGAAGAGACAATTCTAAAACTCTTAAATCTGACAATAAAAATGAGATATAATATATTATACAATTTATATAATGTAAACTTTGTACAGTTGCACGAGTGAGTGGACTTTAAAACTTTTTCACATTTTACTTCTTTTTTTTTTTTTTTTTTTGTAAATTTTCTGGAATATAACTTTACCACCCAGTTTACTAACTGGAAAGAAAAATATTAAATTTAAATTTTGTGTTATATTTGTTCTGAATTGTAAAATAAAATAAATAATTTTTTACTCCTTCTTGAACAAATAAAGAATGAGGAATGTAAATAAACGTTAGGCCAAGGCATCTTCATACAGGCAAAACACAGATGTTTGTTGCTTGGAGACGTAGTCATGGAGCTTGTTTATAGTCCATAAGAATACATGGAGTTAGACATGGTCATGTTAGTTTTTTGCTTTTTTCTCGAAAAAGTCAAATACGGACCCTACTAAATGCGTACATTTTCGAAATCGTCACAAAATTTTAGATAAAAACCAATAATTTTCACTTTTTAAAAACGGCGGTAACTTCTACTTGAAGCGAGATAAAAACCATGAGCGCATGCGTTTTGAGCAGCTGCTTGAAAGAATGGCGGCAAACAAGGCATGTTTGTTATTGTGTGTCTTCAAGCTGGAAGAAAGTGATTAATTCACAAATGTGTAATAAATTATTGTAAATTTATACTTTGGATATACACTCAATATTTGAGCTACCAGAAAATATGACAAATATTCGAGGTGAGTGAATAAAACGTGGCTCTAGAGCCCGTGAAACATGCAGTTTTTTTTTTTTTTTTTTTTTTTTGCATTTTGTATGTAAAATAAAGTTTTTGATCTTACGGTTTCTATGTGATTGTAAAATTTTAATTCAAATACAACGCATAGCTTGTAATTTAGAGAAGTTTTATTGTATATTCATGTTCGATTTTGTGCCCTAAATTGACGTCTGGCTCAAAAATTGATGCATGTTTCGAACGCGATCGAAAACCATGTTTTTCGATCGCAAAATTTTGCATGAATAAATATAACAAAGTGATTCATCCCTTTTTCAGATTTAGTTGACCTTCGGCAGCAAGTGTTCTTGCCGAGTCTCCACAAATAAAACAGGATCTGTCACTAATTTCTGGCCAGAGTACCATGTTACCGACTGTACCATGAATGCACCATCACTCATCATGTGCCATCATCATCAATCACTGCTACTGTGTGCTACAATAAAAGGTATATATAACAGGAACATTTTTTTTTTTTTTGTTAGATTACATTAAAATGCAGATACGTATGGCAATTTGCATTAAAATTAGAAATTATATTAAAAATTGTACATTATTTTTTATAATACCACACAGCTATTTAATTGGTCTAAATATACAGCTTGTCATACTTCACAACAGCCTGTAGAGAAACTGGAAACTCAAGGCAGGCTGAACGGTATACAGCTGTACTTTATTTATGTATGTACGATGCCTCCAGAATGCTATGCAATGCATTATAATGGAAACCATTTAAATGTGCATTGAATGTTTTGTGCTCTGACAATTCACGTACATACTTAACAGTTGCTTTAACCAGTACTCTGTCAAGAACACAGGGCTATATGAGTTGGCCTGCCTTGTCACGTCATGTATTTTGTGTGATTCATGTGCTTGGTTTCCAAACAATAGAGCACAACACTACAATACAAGACTACACACAAACTCTATGATATGCTCAAGTAATTTTACTCTTCGATTGATAATGTTACATGACTTAATTGTGTTGACCAAGTACAGGTTGAATTAAACCGGGGTGTGTATGTGAAGTGTCAGAGCACAAAACATTGCTCAATGTTTGAATGTTTACCATGATAATACATTCATATTGCCTTCGGGAGGTACATAAATAATGTTTGGTTGTACCGTTCAGCCTTCCTTGAATTTTTTAGTTTCTCTAGGCTGTATATGTTGTGTATTTAGACCGTAACTGGCCTGGAGGTGCATTTTCTATTGAGTACGACAATAAGACAATGTCTTGATGGGACTAGATTGAAAGATGTAGTAAGGTGTAGTACACAGTATATTATACAGTAGGTTGTCTCCTATACTGAGAATGTCAGATCAGTGCACGCTGCAATTGCGAATGGGTGAAGACTGCAGAAATAGACGCGTAGCGTTACTTCAAATGACGGCTTTTAGTTCTGCAGTCTTCACCCAGTCGCAATTATGGCGCACATTTGATCTGACATTCTCACCAGTATAGGAGATAATCTACTGTTTAGCTACTGTGGGTGCAGTATGAGAACGCACAATGACGACAGACATAACAATAAAAAAAATGAAAGTAGGAAAGTTACTTCCCAGTATTGAACATTGGTACACTAACTCTCAAAAAACTGCAGCATCTCGACTCCAATTGGATTTCTTAGAACATAATAGATTATATGGGGAAAATTTAATGGAAGCAGTCAGATTTTTTTTTTTTTTTTTTTTTTTTTTTCTTGTAGCCTGTGTACAGTTTCGATCAAATGAATAGTTACCATTTAAACTCGATGTTTTTTACCGCGTTAAATTTTGTTCAATTTTGCAACCTTGTTTATGATTATTCCTTGAACTCTATATTCTCAATCACATCTATATTCAAATTCATTGAGTCTATATATTGTAATAGTTGACAAATACACCACAAGAAGTCACCTGTGATGCACTCAGGTAGACAATCTTGCGGGTAAATATTTTGCTTGCTTGCTTGCTTGCTCATTCTCTCTCTCTCTCTCTCTCTCTCTCTCTCTCTCTCTCTCTCTCTCTCTCTCTCTCTCTCTTCTAAGAAATGCATTTAATGTTTTTTTTATGTTTCAAAATAACTGCTGACTTACCGATTTGCCCGATTAAGAGATTAAAATTAAGATATTTTTTTTTATCATTTATATCAATATGATTTGTAATGACAGCAATTTGGTAAGAAAATAGTTCGAAATTTGTTATCAAACAAATACTTGAAAGCATTTCTCACAAGAGAGAGAGAGAGAGAGAGAGAGAGAGAGAGAGAGAGAGAGAGAGAGAGAGAGAGAGAGAGAGAGAGAGAGAGAGAATGAGCAAGCAAGCAAAATATTTACCCGCAAGATTGTCTACCTGAGTGCATCACAGGTGACTTCTTGTGGTGTCTTTGTCAACTATTACAATATATAGACTCAATGAATTTGAATAAATATAGATGTGATTGAGAATATAGAGTTCAAGGAATAATCATAAACAAGGTTGCAAAATTGAACGAAATTTAACGCGGTAAAAAAACATCGAGTTTAAATGGTAACTATTCATTTGATCGAAACTGTACATAACATGTATTCTTACAGCACCTCCATCTAGCTGATGTATACTTGCCTGCTTTTAACAAAATTAATCAATAAGATTAACAAATCAATAAAAGCTTGATAGAATAACATAGATTAATGTTTGTTATATTAATTGATTTGATAGTAAAACACATAGATAAAAACTAAAGTTATTTATGTAAGTCCCATCAAGTTTTTTTTTTTTTTTTTTTTTTTTTTTTTTTTTTTTTTGATATAAATGTTTATGCTTTCTTCTGGTCTATTCCTTTATAAGCAGTGATGATTTATCAATTAGGCACTTACATTTAACGTGCTTTTTTTATGCCAGTCTTGGAGGCAGTATAACTGTTTACAAATTTATACCTTAATGCTTCTTACCTAAATATATTATGTCTCCTTGTTTTTGCAGGGGACAGCCGTTCTTGATGCATCAGTAGCGATGCTCTTCAAAATCATCCTTTGGACTCAGAGCTTGAAGTGAAAGTATTTACACACCTTGTCTCTTGTTTGTTTTTCTTCTAATTGTAAAAATTGTAGTTTTTTTTTTTTTTTTTTTTTTTTTTATAGGCTGTTACTACTTGTAAAATAATACTAATTGCAATTAAAATTCCTTTAACTCCTAATTAATTATACATGCATTAAAGTGCTCATAACCTTGCACGCCTAGCGTGCATAGGGCTGTGCATAACCACTATCGCCATTTGAGATTTTCAGTTGACGCTACTGCCTGGCGCCAACTCTCATTTGGTTTCTCCCTATCAAATTTTAACGTCACATGTTTGTTCATACCGCGATGGTATCTTTCCTTTTCCTAAATATAATAATCGTAATTAGATATATTTATGGAATGCATTTGTGTTGTTTGTATATATCCTGTTTTCTTGTACCAATAAATGCATATTGAATAACCATATAGTTTTTACATTTTTATTTTTATTAATTTACATTCTTGATACTGGTTCATGATTTCAGAAGAACCCATGGACCACACTTGTAATTAACAGACTTTTTAAAATAAATTGAAATATTCTTCAAGGCGTAGAACGCCTTGAAGAAAAAATATGTCTAATATTCTAAAATATCAATGTTGATTTGGCCAGAGTCATTGATTTTTTTTTCCATTTACAAAATGGCAGCTGTGGGTTTATGACCACATCTCACTAGTCCACTCGCGTGGAAACAGGCGAGATGTGACTTCATAAACCCGCAGCTGCCATTTTGTAATTGGAATATAAATTAGAAATCAATGACTCCAGCCAAATCAATTAACGTTGATATTTAGGTATGTTAGGATATTATATTATGTTCTTTGTTCAAGGTGTTCTACGCCTTTAATGCATTTCTTATTGAAAAATTGTTATCACGTACACATTGCAGCAATTAATAACATTTCATTGCAGGTAGTCCATTGTTTCACAGTGAAAAACAGCTCATCTTTTTTTCCTTGATCATTAGAAAATCAAGTTATATAAAGATTTATTTCCCCAATTAAAATGAAAAATAAAATGCTTGTTAAGTAGCTTTGTATTTTATTACTGGCTTTCTCCTTCTATGTAACCTTCAACTATGCTGTATCAATGTATAATTACAAGCAAGTATTACAGCGTTTATATGGGAAAACCATACAAACATAAGAGAGTGGGTGTTGGGTGGTTAGTGTTCCACAACAAACTTAAAGAGTTAAGAAGTGAGATGAAATCTTTGTCACCAACGAGATGTGATTTAAGACACCAATGAATAAGTGGCTCTCTTTCTTTTTGTTTGCCTGAATAATAGAGAAGCATGTGGTTTGATTGGTGATAAAGAGATTCCTCCTCAACTCTCAACTATTTTTAAGTTGGGCTGGAAACAAACCACCCACTTGTATGTTTGTATGGTTTTGCCATATAAATGCAGCAAAATTGATTTTTAAGTACATAATGACTGTACTATAGGGTCTATATGCATTCGTGTTAAAGCCTTTGTCAACTTACTTTTTTATCATTTAGAATACTAGACTGATAATTGCCATACCTTAGTATTCATGAATTAGACACTATCATGTTGATTTTTTTGGGGGGGGGGGGGGGGGTTATATCACGTTTCTGACGTCACAATGTACCGCCGCCAATCACAACCACAAAAAGGAAAATAAATTAAAATAAATACAAAATCAATGTGATGGTGTCTAATTTATGAATAGTAAGGTATGGTAATTATCAGTTTAGTATTCTTAATGATAAAAAAGTAAGTTGACAAGGGCTTTAAAATCACTCAATAACATGGACCGCATAGGAAAGTAACTGTAATTTTGCCAGTTTAAAAATACGAAGCAATATTTTAAACAGAATTGATGTTGTTAATAGGTTGGATTAGTATCTTAAAGGCGTAGAACACCTTGAACAAAGAAGTTGTGTAATATCCTAATAAACCTGAAAATCAACGTTGATTTGGCTAGAGTCATTGATTTCTAATTTATTTTTCATTCACAAAATGCCACTGGCGGTCACTGACGTCACAGCTCGCCTGGTCCACGCGCAAGTAAACCGGGCGAGCTGTGACGTCAGCAACCGGCAGCGGCATTTTGTGAATGGAAAATAAATTAGAAATCAATGACTCCGGCCAAATCAACGTTGATTTTCAGGGTTGTTAGGATATTATGCAACTTTTTTGTTCAAGGTGTTCTACACCTTTAAGTATGTGCATGAGAAAAATAATAATACCCCAAAATTAACCAATTTTCGACAGAAAATATAGCCAAAAACAAAGTTTGTCCTATGCTGAGCAATGTTATTCCTAGTATGGGGTTCAAGTACATTAAATATAAAGTGATACGCATACAGGACCAAAAATTCTTACAGGCCTAATAGTAAAATTGAGGGTTGTATATAGATGGCTTGTATCTAAAAATTTAAAAAGAAAACTTGCAAACTTAAGATCTCATTTGAAAGGTAACAGTATTAACAGCTACTATAATATATAAGAAAAAAAACATTACGGCAGTATTAAAAGCTACCTATGATAAAAATTTTAGAGCCCGTGACCATCAGATAAGAGAAATTAATTATTGAAATTAAAATAGGCTCTTATGGGACTAACACTTCAAAAAATTATAATTTAAAATCTAGCATGGTGACCCCTCTTTTTTTTTTTTTTTTTTTTTTTTTTTACATTTTTGAATTAACTATATTCTAATGTATTACTGTGCAAAATTTCAGACTTTTCTTTCTGTACGATTTTTTTAGTCAAATCCCACCTTAATAGAAAATATCTACAATCACAGAGTACTAAAATTAAGAATAGATAGTGCTTACATTTATTTTTAAATAATTCCTTTTAATGCGAGTATAACTTAAATATAAAACACATGATAGCAATCATATTAAAGAAAAGGATAGAATAACCAGCAAGGGCCTTACCACAGTAGAAGTTCTATGGAGAGGTCGAAGTCTCGCATGGCAAGTAGTAGTAGTGCTCAAGTAATTTTCTTCTTTGATTGATAATGTCATTAATATATGACGAAAGCTCTCATTTATAAAATAAACTTTTTATAACAAAATACTGTGCCACGCGAGACCTCGACCTCTCCATAGAACTTCTACTGTGGTAAGGCCCTTGCTGGTTATTCTATCCTTTTCTTTAATATTGATCCTAACCGCGGTGGTTTTTTCCTTAAATTGACATGATAGCAATATTATATTTTACCATTTACATGTAGCGCATGTTTTCTTCATTGCAATAACATTGCAAATCTAGTGCAAGTTTTTGAAGAGTAAAATATATTATCACAAATATGCGTACAGAGGTACAATAATTATTGATTTATAGGAACACATACAATATAGTTAATTTATTATTGTCAGCAGAGAAAGGACCCTGGTGTAGGTCCTGGGTAGCCATTCATAACATCACAAGTTTTGGAGGGTCACACTGCATCACCTGATGGAAGATATGGAATGTAAAGATGCAAAGACAATAGTACTGGGATATATATATATATATATATATATATATATATATATATATATATATATATAATATATATATATAATAGGCCTATATATATATTAAAATTTTGGAATCTTTACCTGCTTGTGATGCTTCTACTTCATCGTCAATAATAATTCTCCTCTTGGGATGAGTCCTGTGAAGGGTTCTCCTGCATTATATGACCACTCCACACCCAAGAAGCAGCACCTGAAACTAAATTAAACAAACAATGTCATTAAAAGAAAGCATAAACATTTATATAAAAAAAAAAAAAAAACTTGATGGGACTTACATAAATAACTTTAGTTTTTATCTATGTGTTTTACTATCAAATCAATTAATATTACAAACATTAATCTATGTTATTCTATCAAGCTTTTATTGATTTGTTAATCTTATTGATTAATTTTGTTAAAAGCAGGCAAGTATACATCAGCTAGATGGAGGTGCTGTAAGAATACATGTTATGTACACAGGCTACAAGAAAAAAAAAAAAAAAAAAAAAAAAAATCTGACTGCTTCCATTAAATTTTCCCCATATAATCTATTATGTTCTAAGAAATCCAATTGGAGTCGAGATGCTGCAGTTTTTTGAGAGTTAGTGTACCAATGCTCAATACTGGGAAGTAACTTTCCTACTTTCATTTTTTTTATTGTTATGTCTGTCGTCATTGTGCGTTCTCATACTGCACCCACAGTAGCTAAACAGTAGATTATCTCCTATACTGGTGAGAATGTCAGATCAAATGTGCGCCATAATTGCGACTGGGTGAAGACTGCAGAACTAAAAGCCGTCATTTGAAGTAACGCTACGCGTCTATTTCTGCAGTCTTCACCCATTCGCAATTGCAGCGTGCACTGATCTGACATTCTCAGTATAGGAGACAACCTACTGTATAATATACTGTGTACTACACCTTACTACATCTTTCAATCTAGTCCCATCAAGACATTGTCTTATTGTCGTACTCAATAGAAAATGCACCTCCAGGCCAGTTACGGTCTAAATACACAACATATACAGCCTAGAGAAACTAAAAAATTCAAGGAAGGCTGAACGGTACAACCAAACATTATTTATGTACCTCCCGAAGGCAATATGAATGTATTATCATGGTAAACATTCAAACATTGAGCAATGTTTTGTGCTCTGACACTTCACATACACACCCCGGTTTAATTCAACCTGTACTTGGTCAACACAATTAAGTCATGTAACATTATCAATCGAAGAGTAAAATTACTTGAGCATATCATAGAGTTTGTGTGTAGTCTTGTATTGTAGTGTTGTGCTCTATTGTTTGGAAACCAAGCACATGAATCACACAAAATACATGACGTGACAAGGCAGGCCAACTCATATAGCCCTGTGTTCTTGACAGAGTACTGGTTAAAGCAACTGTTAAGTATGTACGTGAATTGTCAGAGCACAAAACATTCAATGCACATTTAAATGGTTTCCATTATAATGCATTGCATAGCATTCTGGAGGCATCGTACATACATAAATAAAGTACAGCTGTATACCGTTCAGCCTGCCTTGAGTTTCCAGTTTCTCTACAGGCTGTTGTGAAGTATGACAAGCTGTATATTTAGACCAATTAAATAGCTGTGTGGTATTATAAAAAATAATGTACAATTTTTAATATAATTTCTAATTTTAATGCAAATTGCCATACGTATCTGCATTTTAATGTAATCTAACAAAAAAAAAAAAAATGTTCCTGTTATATATACCTTTTATTGTAGCACACAGTAGCAGTGATTGATGATGATGGCACATGATGAGTGATGGTGCATTCATGGTACAGTCGGTAACATGGTACTCTGGCCAGAAATTAGTGACAGATCCTGTTTTATTTGTGGAGACTCGGCAAGAACACTTGCTGCCGAAGGTCAACTAAATCTGAAAAAGGGATGAATCACTTTGTTATATTTATTCATGCAAAATTTTGCGATCGAAAAACATGGTTTTCGATCGCGTTCGAAACATGCATCAATTTTTGAGCCAGACGTCAATTTAGGGCACAAAATCGAACATGAATATACAATAAAACTTCTCTAAATTACAAGCTATGCGTTGTATTTGAATTAAAATTTTACAATCACATAGAAACCGTAAGATCAAAAACTTTATTTTACATACAAAATGCAAAAAAAAAAAAAAAAAAAAAAACTGCATGTTTCACGGGCTCTAGAGCCACGTTTTATTCACTCACCTCGAATATTTGTCATATTTTCTGGTAGCTCAAATATTGAGTGTATATCCAAAGTATAAATTTACAATAATTTATTACACATTTGTGAATTAATCACTTTCTTCCAGCTTGAAGACACACAATAACAAACATGCCTTGTTTGCCGCCATTCTTTCAAGCAGCTGCTCAAAACGCATGCGCTCATGGTTTTTATCTCGCTTCAAGTAGAAGTTACCGCCGTTTTTAAAAAGTGAAAATTATTGGTTTTTATCTAAAATTTTGTGACGATTTCGAAAATGTACGCATTTAGTAGGGTCCGTATTTGACTTTTTCGAGAAAAAAGCAAAAAACTAACATGACCATGTCTAACTCCATGTATTCTTATGGACTATAAACAAGCTCCATGACTACGTCTCAGTTTGTTTACCAAATTTTTTCGCTCGCGGAAGTGCCTGTATGAAGATGCCTTGGTTAGGCCCAATATATAACTTTTTTCATTCAGTAATTTGTATAAAAAATTAGTGAAAAATTCATAGCAAAATAATATAAAATTGTGTGTTTATTCTCGTTTTGAAAAGGAAGAGATAAAACTAACATACAAAGTTTATTTTTATACGTACTATACAACGTATATGTGTAGCTTGATAAAATAAATTAAAATTCACTTTTACAGTACAATACATTTTTAAGTAAATATTGTCAATTCCATACTAATTTCTAAGTATGAAAAGTTTTAATCTCTTTAAATTTTCTTCCCCTATTTTATTTTATTTAATTTTTTTTTGAAGGGGTGACAATCATTTGCTGCAATCAATCTTTATTCCGGAACCTCCTGAAAAAAATATTAAGGAATATAACACTTTAGCTGAATTTTATGATCCCAATTCAAGAATTGATGATATTGATATGCTTATGCATATACTACACATACAAATCTACAAACTGCAATCTGCAACTGCAAACCGCAATTATTTGCTTAATATTTTGTTCAATTTCTATAGTTTCTATATTTGTGCCCCTTTAATATTCATTACACTTGATATATCCTGTATTTTGTTTTTTTTTTATGCTTCTTGACATTTTATGAATGTAATTTTATATAATTATATATATTTAATTATAATTTATTGTAAATATAATTTTTTTGACAAGACCAACGCTTGTTGTAACACCACATGTTACTATGAACTGCCTAGGTCAATAAAGAATTCTTATTCTTATCTCTTATCTTGCATTAATATTTTATTTACTATTAAAAAAGTAGCAAGTAATTTTTTAGATTTTTTGAAACCCTGAACATTGTTTTGTTTTATTTAAAATTGACATGCCATTTCATATATCAATTATCTGTAGTTCTGTTCTAATGCTTAAAAAAAAAAAAAAAAAAAAAAAAAATTGTACAGTACGTTAGTGCATATTTTCTTGTATAAAACGATATTAACCATCAAGACTTGAAAATTTATAGTCAATATAAAACAGAGAATAGATGATATATTCAAACATCTAAAACCAATAGAATAATATTGATTTCATATAAATCACAGAGAAATATATATCTCAATTTGACATTAATAAATTTTTCTCTCACCAAATATATTGTAAAGTAATATTTTGTATTAATCAAATAAATTCCACAGCTCATCTTTAAAATCTTAAGTTTGAAATAAACCAAGTAGAAAATTTCAATCTATTACAAAGTATATCATCTCTTATATAAATCTTAATAAAGTATATACGAAACACTCTTTTAGGGTATAAAAAAGAAGAGATTGATCAAATTTAGTTCTATCTGATTTTATATAGTATAAAGTTCCTTTGAAAGGTTATTGATTAGCAAAGTATTATAAAATATTGATATTTTTTGGGTTGTCTTGCCATTTTTTTTCCTGTTTGTTTTGTGAATAAAAAGTTAAAGGCTTTAAACAATGTTTCAATGAAATACTTCTTATAATTTGCAGTTTGAAGTATATCTAAATGATAAAATACTTTCACGTTACTTTATAGTTTATAACTTTATATAGTACTTATTAGTGAAGGAAGACGTGAAATACAAACTTTTTGAAGAGTTGTAAAAGTAAATTAAACATTTATCATGCTAAAAAAATTTTTTAGTCTATATTGTTTTAGAGTGTTGCTATCAACATAACTGTCAATATTTTCCAAATTCTGTCTTCCAAACATTTCCTACGTACTGAAATTCCTACCTTTATACACAATGTGGTCGCCGCAGGGTACTCAAGAAGCACACATTAGATTGTTTTCAAAACTATTCCTACCTCCCTCAAGCTCTACTTCCCAATATATATTTATAGATACCTTAGGATGCTATACAGGCTGAAAGGTTTCAGGGCATTTTTTTTTATCTTGCTAGGGATTTTAGAAGAGATTTTGGACACATATTTACGTGCAGCTCTATATAGGGTATATCCGCATGACATCATATTTAATGCGCTTGGAGGCCATACTGGAGTAGTGAACAACATAGCTCACAGTCAGTATAAGACAAACTTGTTTTTTTGGTTTTGTTTGGTTTTTTTTCTTAGAGAAATGGTTTTATTTTTTATTTTTTTTTATTTTTTTTTTATTTTTCTCACACACTTGAGATACTAATTTAACCTATTAACAAAATCAATGCTCTCAAAAATATTGCATAGTATTTTGAAACTGGCAAAATGAGTTATTTTCCTATGCTGCCCATGTTATTGAGTAATCTAACATGGCATCGACTTTAACATGAATGCATAGACCCTATATAGGCTCTTTTTCTGGTCCATGGGCAACACTATTATTACCAACTATGTCGACTCCTAAGCAACATCGGATTTTTTTTCCTTTTCTTCTTCTTTTGTCAATCAGAGCATTTCATTTTTGCTTATGAATTATACTCTACTAGCTGTCATTTAGGTATTTGTAAGCAAGCAACATTGGTTGTCGTTGTATCTACACTGTGACTTAATTATTATGTTTTAAATATAGTTGCAGTTTTTCAGCCACTACATAAAGCTACTTTTGCAGCTTCAATGAAAACTTCAGAAGTTACATAAGAGGCACTGTGTAACATACAATTAAATAACTTGTGTCATATATTTGTGATAAAATTAAAAATATATATTTATGTAGAGGACAATGATCTTATATAAATTTCATATGCAAAATATTATACAGACTAATGAGGTAAAATTTAAATTCTAAAATTTTGGGTTGATATTTTGGTGAGTGACGTGTGGTTGATGTATCCTTGCTGGCGCCTGTGGCTTTGTGGTGTGCCACATGATCTTCTCTCGCGGTCACTTGAATAGTAAGAGCACATCAGACCTCAACCCGCGAGGTAGCCCACCCGTCTGTCTGTACTGCACTCAAGCTTAGTTAACGTAAAACAGGAAATTTATTTCCTTGGTTAAATATATAAGGATGGCAGGAGACTATTAACTAAGTACAATTTCCTTAATTTGGTTGAGTGAACTACTTCCTCGGAATTATAATATATTACTCTCTCTCTCTCTCTCCTATAAGTAATCCAACATACCTCAAAACACTCACGAGAGACGTGTTTCAAAAACAGTGTAAACTCAAGTAAAATGACAGATTAAAATCAGAATATTATAACAATTCACGTAAACTTTTAGCTTGAAATGTTAATTAACAAGTGATGCTTTCATTTACCGATATACTCATGTAATCAAGTTGGTGAAGTGTTATCATAGTATATTAGCCTTTACTCTTTATTACTATACAACAATTACTGCACTATAACTAGATTTAACATTGAACTCTATTTAAAGTTTTATTTTATTTTATTTTATTTTTTTTTTTGCACTCGTAGGATAAAAATTTAATTCAAACTGAAATAGTATTTTAAAAATGTTGTAAATAAAAGAAAATAAAGAAATCAATGTTAAGTGCATGTAGAAACTTTTGCATTAATTAAATATTTTAAAGTGTTCGTTGCTTGGTTTATTCTTTGAGCTTCAAAAGTAAAGCATACATTACTTTAATTACATGTAAACATACGATTTGAAATTCGCTCTCAAGCATTTTTGTTTTAATTTTTTTTTCTTGTTTTCCTCTAGAGATTTAAGGTGAAAAATTTAAAACAATAAATTTTAAAACCGCTTCTGAAACTCAAGTAGTCTGGAAAAAAAATTCAGTCTGTAATTTTTTTCTCGTACACGTTTTTTTTTTGTGGTAAGCCTCTCTCTCTCTCTCTCTCTCTCTCTCTCAATTTAATTGAGTCAACGTTACTATTTCTTAGTCTTTATGTACGCAGATAAAAAGATTTAAAATCGCAACTTAGAATTATATAAAACAATTTAATTAAATAAAATATACAAACTTAAACATAGAATTTTAATACAATAAACCTTTTCATACATTAAATATTAATAGAGAGTGGAAAATTGTCTATTTTTTTTTTCATCAAAATAGTCTCCAAAATTTAAAAATAGTCTAAAAGTAGTCTCAAAATATTAAAATAGTCGGAAAATAGTCTTTAAAACTTATAAAGCTTAATAGTGATTTTATTAGCATATTTTATTAGTTTAAATTGTCTCAATTTATCTGTTTTCTGAAGGGTCTCTTAGAATAAAAAAGTTTAATAATTTCAATTGGTTGTTATTTTTTACTGTCTAAAAAAATTTGAAAAATAAAAATAATATTTTCAACATCGTCTGAATAAAAATATCACTGTCTTAAATAATAATAAAAAAAATAGTTTTCCTCGAAGACAAAACACAATTATTAAAATTTTACGTTATTTTTGTCATAAATAGCGAAAAACATTTGAAAAAAGCAAAATAGTCCGAAAGAAGACCTAAAAAGTCCAACCTAGTATCGGATACTAAAATAGTCGCTAAATAGTCTTTTTTTAAATTTTAACATAAGCTTGAAATCTTATGATTCGTGGACAATTTTATTTAAACCCAAAATATCTCAATATTGACAATAGTCTAAAGACTATTTTCCGCTTTCTAGATATTAGATTTACAAACCTAAATATTGGCAAGTCATAGAGTTGAAACTTCTTTTTGGAATTAAAAATTTATATTCGCTGCACACTTAGGAAGAGTTATTCACTTATTACATGGGAAAAAATTATATATTTTAAAAGTTTTGTAAAAATTGATCCATTGGTCAAATAAAATCAATTAGGTGATATAAAATGTAAATTAAAATAAAAATAGCCCCAAATAACGATTATATTTCTAAAAATATTTCAAAGTAATTCTTTCGGATACAAATGAAATTTTCTTTGCGGAATACTCATAGAATATTTTCTCGTATGTAAATAATTTAACGCTTTTGTAATGTTTCTTAAATAAAATGCAGCATACTAGATTTTCATTATTTTAAAATATTTGTTAGTTTCACAATGATAATATTTTCAAACGATATAATATGAAACATTAGTATGTACGAGTAGCAGGCTGTATAATATAAAAAATTAATAAATTTATTATTTTTTTATATTTATACAGCCTGCTACATACTGTATGGCATAGTCCAATAAATTTAAAATAAATTGAAATATACTTTGAGGTTAAGTGCATTGGTGTGCTGGCTAGAATAGAGAGAGAGAGAGAGAGACAGAGACAGAGACAGAGACAGAGACAGAGACAGAGACAGAGACAGAGACAGAGACAGAGACAGAGACAGAGACAGAGACAGAGACAGAGACAGAGACAGAGAGACAGATATCATTGAATATATAATTTCCAATCAAAAGTAATTATATAGAAATAAATTAGAATTTGTTTTTATATAAAATTTATTTTTCATCACTTTTTATTTCTTTTTAATAAAAAGGCTATATATTTATATATTTTTGCCCTCAATCTTTTCATTCAATAATATATATATATATATATATATATATATATATATATATATATATATATATATATATATATATATATATATATTGTACGTATAACTGTATACAATAAAAGAGAAGATGTAGGCGGTGAGAGAAATACATGAAATATAGATGAAAAAAAATACAAGAAGAAAAATAACAAATCTTTTCCATCCAATAACGTTCAGCAATTGAAACACTCTCTAGCTGTGATGTAAAGAAATAAAAACGTTGTACAAAAAGGAAAGAAAAAAATGTTTGCACGCTCGATAAGTAGTTGTATAGTTTGAGCCGGGTTCAGCTTATACTGAAATGCTTTTTATTTTACGTTTATAAATAGCCATTTCAATATGAAGCTTACTTTGTTACTACATGATTACATACTTTGTATTACGTAATTTACATTTTATACTTTGTGATGTAACTAAATTGATTATACTTCTACACTTCTACAGAACTACAACTTAATATTAAAGTGAACGTCCAGGCTTAACAACATGCCCTTTTTTAATTCATGAAACACAAAATGGGATATCGATGTTTACCCGTCGAAGTGAACGAACTACACTTTACAAATTTTACTCAAAATGAACGATCTGCGTTTGGCGCTTCTACGCGTTTTAACATGAGAACTAGATGGGTGAACTTGGAATTTGTAACGTGCAGAACGGTCATTTTTCACAAAATTTATAAAAGTGTAGTTCGTTCACTTCAACGGGTAAGCATCGATATCCAAAAGCATATTTAATTTTTTTACTGCTACTCAAGTGTAACCAGTTTCATTCAGTTTCATATAGGTTTTATTATAAAAAGCATGTATAAAAAAAACAACATATAATTGAGATCAGATACTTACAAATCTTTGTTCTCCTCTCAACCTGTCAAGTTTAACCTCTCAAGAGAGCGCGAAAAAGTTGTAAAGTAGGCAAAATGCACAAATTTTGAACATTTCTGACGTCAGGATTGTTCACATGCATTAGAAAAAGTTGAGCGGGTTGCATAAGCTGTAAATTTGATTAGATTTTTATATTTTGAGTTATTTTATAAAATTATCTGCAACAAGCTAGTGTAAATTTTAATAATGTGGTCAAGTATCCATACCTAAAAGTTGGTAAAATTTCATGTTATATTGTTTGTTAAAATTTGATGTTATTAGTATACTTATAATAATTAAATTGGCATATGTTGTGGCCAAAGTGTATGTAGTAGGGTTAAAATACCCTTTATATGCCTTGAATTCAGTTCTAGTGTTATTATTATCATTAAAAAAAAATTATAATAATATTATTTATTTTTAATCAAATCCGTGGTCTCATTTTTCTTACCAACGGTTCAACTTACCGAGCTGGTATGGCCGAGTGGTGAAGGCAGCTGACTCGTAACTCTGTACTCCTCACCAAGTATAGGTTCGAGCCACAATGTTGGGTGCGTACGTGAAGTGTGAGAGCACAACACGTTGCACGATGTATGTTTACATGCATTCCATGACGACGCACAGTATTCGGGAGGTGCATGATCAATGTGATTGCACCGACCAGTCTGCCTAGACATTTCCACGGTTTCTCTAGGCTGTCATGGTGAATTCCGGGCTGTGTACTTAGGCCGTGGCCAGCCTGTGTGTGCTTTTCCATTGATTAGAAAGTACTTACCTGTCGATAAGACAATGTCTTGACTGAGACTGGGATTGGTGTAGCACGATAACACAATATGGCAATATGGAAAAAAAAAAAAAAAAAAAAAAAAAAAAAAAAGTAAATGCGCGCATGTAATGCGTAACATGTAAACGCCAATCCATTAGATTATTATTAAAGCTGAGATTAAAAACGTTGGTGATTTCAAATTACTTAAAACCAATATTATAATAACAATTTACTAATTATAATGTGGTAAACCCTATTCATAAAATTTAGTAATGTTGACAATAAACTATATTATGTAAATTATGATGCTTCAATATCATTAAATATTTATACAGTACAAATAATACATCATTCTCACTTTTTGCACATTATGATTCTCTCAACATCAATAATTAATATTTTCATTAATTATTTCATTATATTAATTAATAAACAGATATTATTAATGATGTTTTATGATTGAAAAATTAAAATGATATTAAAATAGAAATATTAAGTTTTTGATTATGAAATAAATATTATATTTGATAAAATAATTTATTCTGACTTGTTACTTCATTTAAATACTTCACATCACAGCAGGATTGTAGGATTATTTCATGTACAAAGTCATATTTCCTGCTGTGTCTATACGTCAAACACAATAAGGTTAATCATTATATGTTATTGTATGATATTATGAACCACTTGTACATAAAATATCCCTTCTGATCTTGACGTATCAATCAAACAATACGGGTTACTTTGGGTTATATTAAGATAAGATTTTGATCCTTGAGGGTATATATGGACCCTTGCTGTTACTTGTATGCAGGCGGTAGCTCAAGATTTCACGCCTCTCTCTCTCTCTCTCTCTCTCTCTCTCTCTCTCTCTCTCTCTCTCTCTCTCTCTCTCTCTCTCTCTCTCTCTCTCTCTCTCTCTCTCTCTCTCTCTCTCTCTCTCTCTCTCTCTCTCTCTCTCTCTCTCTCTCTCTCTCTCTCTCTCTCTCTCTCTCATCACGTGACTGATATAAGAAAATTCCTAGCATTGTCTGCCGTAGGTGACATATTACAACATAACATACTTTTTCTCAGGCTTCATTTAATAAAATGCACTTTATATTGGTAACCAATCTTTTAGAGAGGGGGGGGGAGTAGAATGCAGTTCTAATATTTTATATTAGAAGCTCGGCCACAGCTTTCCCACAAAGCAATTTGATTGTATTTTTTTATATTGTTTTTCGTTAGCAATAGGGTGTATCCTCATGACATTATATTTAATGCACTTGGAGACCATACTGGAGTAGTGAATAACATTGCTCAGCATAGGAGAAACTTTGTTTAAGGCAAATTTCTTTGGGAAATAGGTTATTTTTTTTGTTATTGCTATTTTTCTCACATACTTGAGATACTAATTAAACATATTAACAACATCAATGCTCTCAAAAATATTGCATTGTTTTTAAATTGGCAAAATGAATTATTTTCCTATGCCAGCCATGTTATTGAGTTATCCAATATGGCGTTGACTTTAACATGAATGCATACAAACTATACTTTCATCGGAGTAACCTATTTCATGATTTTTTATTATATATATAAAAAAAAAATCTAATATAACAATAATAATTCTTGTGAATGTTTTAGAGGTATCTACTGGTAAGTTACTATTATGGAAGCCTTCTATAGGTGACATTGCTATTGTTCCCAATTAGTATCACAATAAATTCAAGCAAAATATTTATTTAAGCGTCACATGATTTGGATAAATCTGTGTTCCAGAAATACGTATTTTGAAAATAAAATAAAACTGAGATTTGTCATGTAGTCGTATGTGGGATAATACCATTATTATTGTTTCTTGCATTAAAATAATTAAAATCTTAACTACACACTTTTACCGTGTTTACTTGATTATTTGAACATAATTTATTATTCAATATAAAAATGCTTCCAACACTATACATATAACAAATTTCAGTAAAGAAATTTTCAAATTATATAATGATCTATAATGATGAGTATTTTATATAACATTTGTTGTACTTTATATGAAGTTACGTATGTACATGTAAACAACATAATAAATATAATTACATTAATTTTCAAAATGTCATATTATATCATATTTATTCTATATGTTACATAAAACAATTTCAAATATGAAAAATAATAATAATATAAAATAAAATTTTATTTATCTTGTATATTATGTTTTTAAATTAAATTATAAATTTAAATTAACTATATGACCTTTTTTTATTATTTGTATAAATGAAGCCAATTTAAATATATTTATTAATTACAGACACTGCAGGGAAATATGTAATATTGACTTTTAGAAGGACTTTATGTTAAAATTTGATTTGAAACGTCACTTTAGAAACTTTGGAGAAATTAATGCACTTTGCTTGCATGAATAACTTTTATTGTTGTCTCTCTCTCTCTCTCTCTCTCTCTCTCTCTCTCTCTCTCTCTCTCTCTCTCTCTCTCTCTCTCTCTCTCTCTCTCTCTCTCTCTCTCTCTATTTCTAACTTATTTACAAATCTCAAGTCATACTCCAGCAGCAAATTCAAAACATCACCATACAAACAAAACTGTAAATGTAAGTTATGCAAATTTCTGTTTATATATTGATGTAAAGATGAAGAAAAAAATTGTTACATTTCTTATATAATAATAACGATAAATAAAAATATTTTTTCTTTGTTTGAAGTGATGATATAAATGTTATATTCTTTTGAAAAATAAAATAACTATATTTCAAAGTATTTTTCCGCATGAATCATTTATAACAAATAAAATGTACATTTTTCTTCTTGTTTCAAAAGTTCAAATTTACTTTACATAACATACAATTAAACGATATATATATATATTATATATATATATATATAATATTAGTATAATACAGATTTATTGAGCAAGAAAATTGTACTGACGTATAACAGTCAAAGTCACAAACATTGAAACAATTGCTCAAAATAATAATTAAAAAAGCAAAGTCCGTCCATTTAATTATCCATTAAAGGCGTAGAACACTTTGAACCAAAAAGTTGCCTAATATCCTAACATACCTAAATATAAACGTTAATTTGGCCGGAATAATTGATTTCTAATTTATTTTCCATTTATAAAATGGCAGCTGTGGGGGGTTATGACGTCACAGCTCACTAGTCCACGCGCGTGGAAACAGACGAGCTGTGACGTCACAAACCCGCAGATGTCATTTTGTGAATGGAAAATAAATTAGAATTCAATGACTCCGGCCGAATCAACGTTGATATTTAGGTATGTTTGGATATTACACATTTTTTTGGTTTAAGGTGTTCTATGACTTTAATAAAAAAAATAATACTAATAAGAACATGACTATGTGCCAGAAACATAATATCAAACAAGTAAAGTCATAATAATATTTTATATAAACCATAAAAGTGTTTGTTTCTGTAGAAGAGAAAACGTTACTCATTAAGTATTAAATTAAGATCAGAATATAAAAATTATTATCCAGGGATTAAAAAGTTTTAAAATATAAATTTTATATAAATTTTCTGGCTTGACATAATAAGAAATGAAACTTTTGAAAATTGTAAAACTTAAACTGATGCCAGGAAAAAAAAATGGTATCACAAGTCAATTTTATAAGTTACGTCCAAATCATTACTTATTTCTATTTCTATAATAACGTTTTCGTATATGCATAATATCATATAAATTAATATCTCTGGCTTAAAATTTAAAATCAGTATCACAAGTTTTTTTTTTTTTTTTTTTTTTTTTTTTTTGAACGGTTTAATCTTGTATTTTATTAAAAAGCAGATGTTGTAGTTAATAATTAATAAGATAACATTACATGTTAAAGCATCACTTAGATAGAATAAGTTGAGAGTCAAACATTAAAAAGTATTTGCCTTCATTATACATGCATGTTATCAAAAGAAGTATATATATAATTTATAGAAACCAAAAAAGAAGAAGAAGAAGAAAGAAATTAAATAAACGTTTATGCTATATTTTAACTAGCTATGTTTTAAAATATAAACCATTACGTTTTTCCTCATACGTTGGTTCTATAACATTAAAATTTCAATATAAAAATCAATCATACGAGAAATGATATTTAAATCTCTCTCTCTCTCTCTCTCCCTCTCCCTCTCCCTCTCCCTCTAGCTCCAGCTTTACTTTGATAAATCACCTACTGAAATCTTTTGATCTCGTACCGATTATCCATTAGAAATTCGCACGTGATTTGCGGCTTGCAAAAATAGTTGCTCTTATCTACAAATGAAGTAGGATTTTAATGGTATAAATTACACAAAGCCTTTCTACCATAACAATTTATTAGAACAATTATAAAAAAATATAGTAGTTTTATTCTATCATGATTAAAGAGATGACCTTTATACGTAATTAATATACTATTTTTAGAACGAACAAGGAGATTCAGATTCAGATTCAAATAGGCTTTATTGGGGGGAAAAAAAAATCTTTAGCCCCTTCAAAACTTGCATATATGCAAACTGCTTTGCAGTTGTGCACAAAAAGTTGCCTATCTACACAGGCGCTTTGCATTTTTTTTCTTATAATATTAGAGTGTGCTTTTTTTAATTCTATTTCTTATCTGTTTATTTTAATTTTAGAAAATTGAGATATAAAATAAAGTTTGCCCCATTGCCATGTTTTTCAATATTTCAATATTTGTGTGGTGTGCATATTATATATATATATATATATATATATATATATATATATATATATATATATATATATATATATATATATATATATATATATATAAATATAAACAAACACAAATACATATGGTCTTTTTTTAATTGGATTTAAAATTAATTTTGTTATCAATAACAATTACTAAAATAAAAACTTTGAGTTATTTATGAATAACCCCTCGCTATTAAATTACTTTTTTATTCTAATTGCTGTGAGCAATGTTTTTTCTACTAATTAACTCCTTTTTTTTTAAACTAAAAATATACTAATATAAAACTTTTTTAATATTTTACAGTAATATGTACGTTTTTTTACCACACATTACAAGCAAAATTTCCATTTAGTCATTGGATTATAAATATACAAATATAATATGGCAAATAATTCAGAGTGATAAAGTGATAGTTATACAAACTAATGATAATAGTTTTTGTTACAAACTTTTTACTAGCACTGAATTTCATGGATATTTTATTTACTATGTTGAGAGAGAGAGAGAGAGAGAGAAAGAGAGAGAAAGAGATAGAGAGAGCGAGAGAGAGAGAAGAGACTCATACAAAAAAAATCTGTTTCCAATTTCTCTTTCTCTAGCCCCTCCCCAAAATGTTGACATAATATTTTATATGCCGTATATATAAATTTATAAATTTTACCTTAAAATCTTATCTAACAAAGTTATCCACAAATGGAAAATTAATTACAATTTTGTATTTAAGCAAACCAAACTAATTTTTTATTTGCCTTCTATCAGGTCTTCCATGTTGCTAACTCGTATCAGAGTTTTAGTTTTTTTATATCATGCAACCTTGAATTTTACCTGATCTTTTCATAAAGCTCAAAGTTGAATTAAAAAAAAAAACTAAAAAAAAAAAAAAAAACTAAAAAAAAAACTAAAAAAAAAAAAAAAAAAAAATGTGACACGAGGTGGCAATATGGAAGACCTGATATAAAGATTATTATTCGTGACTTTAGGTCACGTGTTAGTTGCGTGTTTTGCAGAGTCACTCTTTATACATAACAGAAGAGCAACATAAGAGAGCCAAGAGGAACACTTTGTCACATATTTAAGTTAAGTACAGGTATTGTATGAGTACAGAGAATGTAATAATATTTTGTATCGTGGTGTCATATTCCATTATACTGTAATAACCTTTTTCTTTTTTACTTCTTTAACTTATACTATAATATTAATACATAACGTAATAAGTCAACTGTCAATTTAATAATTGAAAATATTTATTTAAATAATGACATTGATATACTCATGTGTTATGTAAAGAAATAATATAATTCGTCTTTATTATTCAACTTATAAATACAATAAATAATAATATTATGAGTTCCGGGTTGTGTATATTTTTTGTTTAATTATAGTAATTATAATCTAATCATGCAACTTTTTTTTTACATTATTGCAATAGGGAATACCTATAATGCAAGTAATAAAAATATAATTTTATAACTTGAAGAATTCTAATTAGGGAAAATATTAAAGAAGCATTGAAGTTTCTCTCTCTCTCTCTCTCTCTCTCTCTCTCTCTCTCTCGTCCACAAATGTCCGCAACACATAACAATTAAAATTATTGAGTGAGATTCGAGAAAAAAAGAATTTTTCTAGCGAATATACTAATCTATCCTTGGATAAAATGCAATCAGAGTTTTCATAAAAATCTGCCTCTGCATAAGGTAATATTTCAATTTAACTATCAAGCAATTTATTGTATTACATTAAAGGGGTAGGTGACCAACTGATTTCTCGCAAACTAGACGGTCGCGAATTATAATATAAACACAAAATAAGGAAGAAATAGTACTTAAAAGTTTAGTTGCGTCAAACCTGTGAAAACATGATCACATATTTAATGTATTCCACTTTAAAGATAACATGTAGATGTGGAAATTCAAATTTAAGCGTAAAATGTTTGTCAAATAAGAAACTTTTTTTAAATTAAAAATTTTATTAAAACTTTTTTCGGAACAAAAAAAAAAATTTTAAATTTACTCAATTTTATTTGAAAATTATACCGTTTGTTTTGTTGGAAATAAATAATGTACAAAAATAAATGTGATTGTGTAGTTTATTATTTTTTTTAGCGATTCCCGGTCCAAGTTGGTCACGTTCTACGTTAATGTAATTATATATATTGCCATTGCATTCATATTTTTTTCAAAGTAAAAGTTAATTTTAGTTGCATCAATAAATCGTACTTTGGAATTAGAGATAACAGCTGATTTGAAATTTACAACCTAGCTTTTAACTATTTTTGTTTGAAATATTAGTAACAAAAGTAAAATATTAATAGTTTTTTAATAAGCATAATAATAAATACTAGACAGAACTTACATAATGTAGTAAAGTTATTCATACAAAGAAAATCAAACCATTTCAATTGATTCTAAATCTCACTTCTGAAATAAATTATCAGAATTGCAAATTGAAAAGAGTTCCAAATTAACTTTAAAAAAATGCATAAATGCCATTTTATTTAAGGGAGTAGGGTACCGATCTTATCTCAAAAACTAGAAGTGTTCTGGGTCTAAATTTGGTGTCATTGTGTAGCTAAGGGTCACACCTAGCCGTGATGAAAATTTCACGATATTTAACTGTCCCGAAAAAATTAAAAAATTATTCCACTTAACAAAGGGCCTTATGGGCTTAAAATTTCAAAAAAAAAATCAAATTAATTTGCAAGGTGACCCCCCAAAATTTTTACATATTTGAAATTGTCTTAAGCTGAAGTATCATTGTGCAAAATTTCAGATTTTTTTGACGAGAAAGGTTTGAGTCTAATGGCCGACGTCAGTCCCCTACTCCCTTAAAGAAACGTTGATATATATATTAGTTAGACGATTTAATATTGTTTTTAACTTTTGAATACGCCAAGAAATCAAAATCTTACTAATAAGTTATTTATAGACAGAAATCAGATCTTATGCATAATTTAATGACTTTAAAAATAAATACAAAAAAATTTTATATACTTTTATAACAAGAAAAAATTTAATTAGAAAAAATGTTTGTTTGTTTTTTTAAAATTGTAATTATTTACCAAAGGTAATTAATAAAAATAACTTTTTCGAAGTTGAAGTTTAACTTTGGTAAATTCTGAACGAACATCCAATTAACAAAGCAGAGTGAAATAAACTTTGCGGAATATCAAATTTTACAATAATTACTTTAATGAGTAAAAGCAACATTCAAGTTTGAGGGAGAGTATTAAAGCAATACTGAACATCAACAATCAAGAAAGTTAATAATTTTGTTTTTTTTTTCATTATTTACGTCAATTATTTTAAAATTGAGTTTTATTTTTAATACGCCTCAAAAATTTGATTTGAGTTATAATTTTGGGACACTCATTATATACCTCGTTATCTCTTATTTTAACAAAATATTATTCTAGGAAGTTTTACTTTATTCAAATTAAAAATTTATATGTAATTTTAAAGTTTTAAATGTTAAATTTTAATATTGTTCAATTATTTTTAATATAGATATATGGTCTTTACATAGTGGAATATGAAATATAAAAAATATGGTAGTTAAAAGCTATGAAAACATTTTCTTTTCATGCTTGTGTCAACCAAATATACAAAAGATTAAAAAAAAAAAAAAAAAAAAAAAAAAAAAAAAAAAAAAACGAATATAGTGATGCCAGCACGTGAAAAAGGATATTTTTAAAGAGAATGTGAGATGTTCTCATCTCCTACCGACAAAAATTGAACTGAAGAGCTATGATCCCATGTGGTTTAACTCAATACAAATGCTTGAAATAAAAATATTTTCGTATTTTATGCACGCGCTGATCGCTTGATTTTCACAGGTTTTCTCTCCCGCATATAAGCACATTTCCCTATAGATGACGTCATTTGTAGTTAAGGTCATATTTTTAAAAATAATTTGTATAAAATTAAAGCTTATTATCAAATCAATGTTAGCTTTATCATCCCTTGTATGAATGGAAACAAAATGATTTTAATACCTTTTTAGCGTTGGGAATATTTCGAAATTACATAAATATTTTAACAGTTTTTTTAACCGCATAAAGTCAAAGTATAAGTCATCATTCATCATAATATTGTTCATGATTAACCTTTAAGTATGGTGTTTACAGCTAATCGAATAATTGTATTATAAAAATAAATTGCAATGTAAACTGTGAATGAACTTAACCCTCTGTTTCCAGTTTAAATGTAGAAGTAAAATGCATGTATTATAATTTCTATATCACAAACCGAACATTGTTAAATTATTATTTCAAGTTGCATGAATAATGTTATTAATTTTGGCAATCAATCACACATACGTCTGTGTACGCCAAAGTTCATTGCACTCTCTACGTATAGTACGAGACAAGATTGCACTCCACACACATGGGCTATAAATTGTAATTACAACGTTGATAGATATTGATTCATGTTTCGTATATATGGCAAAGATTTGCTGTCAGTGATGCCTGCACCTCTACTCCCCAGGGTGGCTGAGGGTTAATTAAGCTAATAAACCGCCACCAGGTAATTACTAAGATCACCTAAGAAGACTAAAGTTCAAATCATGTCATACCCACCTTGTGGTATATACATATATGTGATCAGTAAATATTAGTTACTATATATAAGATATTAAAACTTGGTTTTAAAATATCGATAACAAAAAATAAATACTTTTAAATTAATATCACACTATTTACTACTGTAAGTTTTAAAATTGTTACGGAACTATAAGTATCTTGCTGTTTTAAAAAGCGGCTATGAGATTTTTTTGAAATTTTTTACAAGTTAAGGACAACTTTACTGTTAATTTTGAATCCATTTTCTATTTAATATGAGCTACATTATATAATAATTTTAATGTAAAGAAAATAAACCTATAAATTTTTCAGTAGTTGTCAACAAGCACAAATTATTACACAGGATTAACAGCAATTGACAATAATGAGTAATGTTCATAACTTTTCAACACAAAATTTACTACAATTTAATAACTATCAAAACATAGTAATAGCCTATTTATTGCAATAAATTATCTTTTCACAGCGTCGTGTTTCATCGCAAGTTATCACTGAGAAGTTTTACACAACTTCAGATGATTGCTGGCTTGCAGTTTATGTTGTGATTTCTTCTACAGGTAAGTAAGTGTACATTGTGTTTAAACTGTAATATTAGATTATTTTTAAATTTCTCGCTTTAAAAGTTGCAAATCACTGTAAGGTAAAATTAAAAAAAGTATTTAGGACGTGAACAAGTTCCAAGTCAAAAGGGCTAAATGAAAAAAATTGTACGAAATTGATTCTTAAAACGAGGATCAAGGCCACTGAAAAATTTACTTGCTCATTGTTGACCTTTTTAATATATTATATGTGTATAAAATTACATTTTATTTTCATCCTCTCTCTCTCTCTCTCTCTCTCTCTTTCTTCTTATTACCCCTCCTTAGAAAAATGAAACCTCGTGTTTGGAAGTCAAAGTTTAAAACTTTTTGTACCAATTAATATTATGATCAATAAAGAAACTGAAACTGCAACTGAAGCACCCACCGATAAGACTTCATTGTCTTGGTGGGACTTATTATTATTTTTTATCAATAAAAAAAATAAATTATAATTCTCGTGTTTTTATGCATTTTACTTTACGGTGATGTGTGATATATTTCAAAACTTTTGAAGCTAGGAATTTAAAATTTGAAAACCTTACCTATAAGCGTTGTAATTCATATATTGTGCCAAAAAAAGGATAAACTGACCTTTATGACAATGGATTACCTTTGTCTGTATCAAAATAACGTATCTTGGTAGAATGTAAAGTTTCAAAACAATATAAACTTAAAATCAAAATATAGATTCAAACCAAGGTTTAAAACTTGAATTTAATGACAACACAATGCGTGGGATACTTTTCATCATATAATACAAAATAATACTAATGAGAATGAGTTTTATATAATTATATACTTTTGGTTATATTCATGAGGAGTTTGTATTAAATTATTTACTGAACAAAGATGAGTGCGGCTTTGCAATTAGGTATACTGATAATGAGTCCTGCTGTTGAGAATTTAATTAAGGTGTGTGTGCGTGTTAATTTAGCTTAACGTACTATATGATATAAACAATGTTATGTATATGAAAAGAGAATGTAGAATATTTTTGGCTTTGAAGGAAATGTTAGTTAAAACTGACATATTGCATTGCGCAGTGCTTGATAATGAAATACGACTATTTATCCCGAGATTATTAATTAAATATATTTTGATTTTATAAATTTATTTAGAAAAAATCAAATTATTTTAAACAATATTAAAAGAATAGACCAGAAGAAAAATTAGGCAATCATATCACAAAATACCTGATGAGACTTACATATAAATATCATTTTCTCTCAAAACGTAACTGTAGTACCAGTAGCAGTGATCAGAAAATTTCGATTTATGCAACCCGCACAAGGTTTTTATATGTATCATTGCCTAAGTCTGACGTCAGAAACCTTGAATATCAGTATTTTCAGGCTCTCTTGTGGAGCTACATTTTGGTGAAAATTGTCATTTGTTTTGGAGATCCCATTTTGTGTTTAATTATTAAAAAGCGTTGTGATGTTCCATGTGGTCTATGGCTTTTAAGAACTTAATTTTACATATTATGAAAAATTTTTTTTTTTTTTTTTTTTTTTTTTTTTTGCAAAATATGTTGTACGTTATAGTAATGAGTTTCTAAACGTCTGATTGTAAGGTGCAATATTTTCAATATATTTACAATAACTTTTGATTTCGTTTTCATTATTTATATATGAATGACAATAAAATTGACATGCAGTCACTTTTATTTCTTAGTGCAAATATTGCTCCGCTCCATACACGAGAATATGAACATATTATTTAGTTGTTGAGCGTCTACTGTTTTACAATGTTGTAAGGCCAACTTTGCAGTGGAGGTTTATTTCTGTAGAGGTGAAAAAGACACATTATTATACTGTGTTATTTTATTAATTTTTATAATACTTGATCGAATAATATTTTTTTATAAGCTACTCATGTGCATTTAATGCGTGTGTGTATATATATATGTATATATATGGCCATATTATATATATATATAATATATAATATATATATTATATATATATATATATATATATATATATATATATATATATATATATATATAATATGGCCAGTAGAATACACTTCTATTATATAGTTTTAAATACTGACTATATTATAAAACATAAGGCAGAAAAGCAACTTTATATAGTTACTACACAATGAAAAGTTCACTAGACTTTTAATAATCTATAACATTTTAAATATAAATATATTGTTTATAAAATAGGGATGAACTATGACTTTTAAAAAGTTTTTTTTTTTGTATTTATTTTTTATTAAAATATATTATATTCTCCTACGCCTTTTATAATAATGCTTTAAATAACAAAGTAAAAAAATAAACTTATTTCATTACGTTAATGCCTAACAACTATTATAAATTATAAAAGTTGTCTTTTGATTTTGCTACTTTTAGCTTAACTGGTAAAAAAAAAAAAAAAAATGTGAGTCAGTGTTGGAGAAAAATTTCTGACGAGAGGAAAAGTTTGCTCTTATCTTGTGAGTTGGATTTGACAATAATAAGCAGACGCATTAAAAACGAAACAATTCCCGCGGGCTCTATCAACAAAGCAAAACTACGTGGGTGATGAAGCAGAGAGTATCATAGCTCAAAATAACAGTTCTAAATAAAGAGAAAATGCTTTTGTCACAAAAACTTAAAATTAAATTTCAAAATGTTACTTTTCTCTATCATACTTTTCTTTACTTTATGATAAATTTTTGTTTTATTATGTTAACCTCATACGAAAAATTTAAATATTTTGGTAATACTTTAAGTTAAATGATGCTAAAATTAATTAATACTTATTTAATGTGATATGTGAGGCTAGTTTGCGGTTATTTAATTACTACCGATGTATAGATTTAACCATTAATAATTTTTTTCAAAAACTATATATTTTATCCAAAGTTCAGCAATGACGAGCGAGGTCAATACTTGGATAGGTAAAACCGAACAAGAACTGGCTGTGCTGGCAGTTTGACTACTGCTTGCTAACGCGAAAACTGCCACATCTTGGATTCTCCTATAGTCAGTGGTCCGGGTCGCACGGGTCGGGTAATTGAGCCCAGAAGAGTGTGGTAACGGGTTGGGTTGAGCCTGAGATTTAGTAAGCCTCAGATTATACATTAAAAGCCCCCTAATGAAAAGGTTTAATCCTGGCCTACACCGAAATGTATTATGGTGTAATGATGCTTACCTCATATTCTTTATAATTATATTTTAACTAACCCTTAAAGCAAATAATTTTTTTCTTCGTACAATTGTATGTCATGTACATTCAAAATAGCAGTTCATGTTTCCCTTAAGTGAAACATATGTAATATTTATTGAAATTATATGATTAGAAATTATAAATTAGCATATTTACAGATTTAACAACAACATCACCTGTATCTATTACCATTCACTATGTAATGCCATTTTTTTTAAATTAATAAATAAATAAATAAAAACCATTTACTGTTGTGAATATACTGTAAATACTTTTTTTATTATGATATATAATCAATATAAAATAATTAGACTGACTGCACACCAAACAATTGAAAATGTTTTGATGGGAAAGTATGGGATGTTGTTCTGGAGCTGACAGGTGCGTTGTGATATGTGAGCACCAAATTGAGGGGGTTGGGTGGAGAGGAGAGGAGAGCATCTCTCATTCGTTTCACAACTGTCCTTTTTCTCGTGCTGATATCACTTTGTTCGCTTTTTGAATCTTTTGTGTTTTCCACTTCTTTTCTTGCATTATTTACTACCTACCACGTTGTATGTAGCAAGAATATCTGTCACATGTTCCATGATGGATTTGGATGCAAGCGAGCGACGCCTGTCAAGGGAGCGAGAGACAAAGTTGCACGTGCTGCATATTCACATTTTCAGAACAAATTTCAAAAGATTTTTTTTTTCTTTTCCTCGCAGTTATGTTCTCTTCTGTATGTAAGAAATAATAAATTATTATTACTACATCAAGTGATATTTGCAGTAACGTGGTGGAATCAATATGTCTTTTTAGTTTTAGTTACATAATACTAATATTACATATTACTCTTATATCCTTGAAATATGTTTTTATAAAATATATGGATTAAAAGTTTAAAAAAAAAAAAAAGAAAAAGGAATTTCTTTCACATTGACATAAAGTCAAAAGAAGTGCAAAGTAGAGAAACATCATGTAACGTTAAAGGAAATCTCCTTTGAGTTGTCATTGCAGTTTTTTTTTTCATCTAACTTTTTTTTTTCACAATCTATCTTGTTCATAAGAAAAAGCAAACATCAATTTTTCAAAACTAGAGCAAATGCAGGATAGCGGACTGACTTGCATGTTGAAGCAAAAGAAATGAACGAATGAACGAATGAATGAAGAATGAAGAACGAATGAACGAATGAACGAATGAACGAATGAACGAATGAACGAATGAACGAATGAACGAATGAACGAATGAACGAATGAACGAATGAACGAATGAACGAATGAACGAATGAACGAATGAACGAATGAACGAATGAAAGAATGAATGAATGAATGAATGAATGAATGAATGAATGAATGAATGAATGAATGAATGAATGAATGAATGAATGAATGAATGAATGAATGAATGAATGAATGAATGAATGAATGAATGAATGAATGAATGAATGAATGAATGAATGAATGAATGAATGAATGAATGAATGAATGAATGAATGAATGAATGAATGAATTGAATGACTTTGTAAATAAATAAGCTTTGTAATTGCAGTACCAACACTACTGTATAATGCTAAACTGTATGTTAGATAAGACTTTTTTATGATAAAACTCAATAACTGCTTGCTTTTTGTTTCGTCATTGTGCAGGCTTTGCACCATATACCGTACCATATCATATAATATATTTATTACTATAAAAATATTTTACTGTAGCATTGTATGACAAAGTCATGAATATATTTATAATTATTGTAAAGTATTAATAAATGTTGTAATCTTTATTTTCTACTTTATAACTGCGCACTCAATTTATTAACGTTAGTGATACAATAAAATGTGAAACGCTTTAAGTTCCATTAAGATAGAAGACTTTGATAAAGAAATGAAGCAGGAAACATAAAAAGAAGACTGACGGACGTTATACGTCTTCCTTGAAAATTATATGAGCTGTGTAGCTTTGATGTAAGAGATAACATTATAAGTGCAAATAATTTTAAACTTATTACTTTTTACACAATAAGACAAAAACATACAAAGTTGATGTCTCCTTTTAGAATATAAAGTTTTTTTTTTTTTTTTTTTAGTAATAATAAACAAAAAAAATTTGCTATCTTTTGCATGTAGGTTTATAAACAACCATCAGGGTAAATTTTTCCTTAACAGTCCTTACTAAAGTACTCTTCACATATTTTAGAAGTTGAAATATGCATTGTCTGTACCTTGTTAATATTATCAAAATTAGCTCTGGCTCACGACACGAAAATATTATCTAATAATTTCACAATTCTTTATGTTTTGTAAGATTATTACAAAACTTTTTTTTTGTGTAAGCATTATGGGCTACGTATTCAACACACGGACAAAAATAAATGCGCAATTAATTATGCTAGCTCATTTTCAGCAACATTTGTTCAATACAGCATAATCTATGCTATACTGCATAATTACTATGTTACATAGCATAAATATTATGTTGTACAGCATAACTACTTATATTGTTTTAATTTAACATCATTTCTACTATAATGACATAAATTCTAGCATAAATTACGTAATTCTCTCTTTCCGTGCAGGACTCTTTATCTGTGACAAAAGCTGGCGAGAAAGGTGTTTACCAAAAATTTGTTCTATACACAAATCAAACTTTATATTAAAAACAATTTTTAAAAATTGCTTAAACTTAAATAAAAAAATATATATATGGATTTTGTCTGCAAATTTTTATCATTATTCCATTTAAAATAGCATAAAAAAGAAGAAGAAGCTAAAAACATATAGCCTATAAAATTTAAAAACTATCTTTAAAACTATGATTTAATCTTTAAAAACCCATCAAAAAACTATTTTTTTTGTTCTTATATGACATCAATAAAGACAAGAATAATGATATAGTTTACTCAATATATTTAAATTTTATGTGAAATTCATGATCGACTCACATTAAACTTTAGTAACGTAACACTTAAACTCACACTTTTCTCATACATGTTATTTAAATACCAAGATATCTATATTGAGTGATTTTCTCTTATCTTTCTAAAAAGTGAAAATGTTGCTATTAACTCTATATATATATATAGAGAAATGTAAAAGATTAAAATAAGTGTTAAGTTGAGTGTATGAAACTATGAAAACTTATCTGGTGGTTTAATGACGGAAAGACCACTAAAGTTAGCACGTTTTACATTTTTAACTTTTTTTTTTTTTTAGTATGATACATTTTTATTAAGATCATGTATAAGAAAAAATTCTTATATGTAAAATTATATAACTTTTAGGAGATATATTTCAAAAATTGTTTGATTGGGAAAAAAATCAGGCATATATACTTGTCCTCAAGTTAGATAAATAATAATAATAAAACTAAAATTAGTTCTCTTAAAGCTTATGGAATATGATGTTAAATTATCCTCTGGTTTTTAAATTATCATAAACACAGTAAGTAGAAGTCAGAAAAAAATGTATATATATTATTATATTTATACCGATGATCACGTTTTGAGTGTTTTTTCTTCATTTAAGTACTGCTCAAATTACCCTTCCTTGTATGATCTTTGCATGATGTGTTTTTAGAAAAATGGTCAAATAAAAAAAACAGTGCTACGTGTGAATCTAAGAGGAAATATTAATTTTGTTTCATTCAAAAATATTTAAAAAATCTAAATTAGCAACTTTTATTTCAAAGTTTATTAAATGAAGCAAGAATATCACTTTTTACAAAAAATTCTAAAGAATTTTTGTTGACAATCTTGTAGAAATGAAAAGAATGTAACAGTGATAACTTTGTCAAACTTTCTCTCTCTCTCTCTATCTCTCACACTTTTGTAAGAAAATTACATGCTATCTTGGTTAGAACTCAACTTTTCATTCCTCCCTCTATTTCTTTTTATTATTCCATGAGAGAGAGAGAGAGAGAGAGAGAGAGAGAGAGAGAGAGAGAGAGAGAGAGAGAGAGAGAGAGAGAGAGAGAGAGAGAGAGAGAGAGAGAGAGAGAGAGAGATGCATCCTCCTCCATGGAGGAACAGGTTACACCGGACACCGGATACCGTCTTTGCATCCGTGCGTGTTCGTTCAAATAAAACTTTTCTACAAATAACGAAATTTTACAAAGTTTATTTTCAATCAACCTTTATTTTCAGTTTTGGAGTATTATGTACTTTTAATTTTTATTACATTACTCTTGAAGCTTTTTTTAAGTATGTTTTTTGTTAACAGAGTTGTTATACATAAAATATGTATAAAACTTATTTATATTTTCAAATGCATTTAAATTTGAAATGACTTGAGACATTTTATTACTAATTAACAAATTAATTGACACTTCAAAATTTTTGAAATTTTTATTTCAGTCAACTATTTTATAGTATTTTTTGCTGTATTTAATGTATTGGTTCAGAGATCGGGCATTCAGCCCTGACTACAACTATTGCTAATTTTTCTAATTAAACACATTTTTTATTTATAAATATGGATTCAATTCAGCACATCAATATAAATTTGTTAAACGTCCTGGTCGCGGCAAAAGGCCTCATCTCCAGTGATCATCATTTCATTCAAGGTTCTATTTCCAGTCCTATCAATGGAGATAGGGGCTTTGTCAAATTGCTGATCACTGCTTATTAGGCCTTTTGCCGCGACCAGAGGACGAACGTCTAAAAAAAAGTGCAACTTACTGTAAAAATAATAAATTGCAATAATAAAACTCGTGTGTATAAATGTTGTATATTTCCAAGTTTAAAAGTTATTTATTCATTTCAAACTTCGTTCATCAAAACAAACTCAAATCAATCTTTAAGCACGGAATTTCTTTTATACAAAAACTTATGATTAGATTAATAATATATAGAAAACTATTATAAAAATATATAAAAGTGCTTGCGTGTACCTATATTTAAAGATAATCTAAAAATAGGATATCGCATAAGAAAATTACTAATATTTTCAAACTAGATCTTCATTTTTACTTTAAATAACTTTTTTTTGAAATGCACAAAGCACGCAATACAACGTGATATATGTGTATATATATATATTTTATATATATATATATATATATATATATATATATATATATATATATATATATATATATATTCCTCACATGAAAGTGTACTAAACTGGAAGAGGAGGTACTGAAATATGACATATGACGTCATAATGTATAACATGGTAAAGCTCTCATCTTGCTATTTTATATTGTGAGTCAAGATTGATGGTATGATGTAGCCTTTCTTCTTCCATGTGAGTGATATGAATTACCTGTGTCGTCACTTTACTTCATGCAAATTGAGTCCTCTCTCTCTCTCTCTCTCTCTCTCTCTCTCTCTCTCTCTCTCTCTCTCTCTCTCTCTCTCTCTCTTTCTCTTTCACTCACACACACTTGCTATATTGTATGTGTGAACATGACTTGATTTCATAGCCCTCATTACTCAAAATTATGGATACATGGTCCAAACACAATAACAATTATAATGTTGTAAGTTATATGTTATGTTTATGTCATACGTCTTTTTTTTTATGTAATTTTTGAAAAATGGTACGTTAAAATTTTTATAGCTGGTTATAAGTTTTAAAACAACTTATTAATATTATAGCAAGATAAAAAGGTGACAAAAAGGTAATATTATTAATCAAACAGGATAGAAAATATATAACTGACATTACATGTATACACATGGTTGGCGCAGATAGCATAGCTAAAAAAAATATTATAATAATGCAAAAAGTTTATATAATGTTAAAATCTTCTATGCTCTTTTCCCACTTGTTTTTCTAATTTAGCTATTATATTAATAATTTTCTCATAGTTTCAACTTGTCAATAAATTATTTTTAGTCTTACTGTAGGTTGTTTCATTGTTTATTTTTATGTATTGTTTGGGGGGGGGCAGGATTAAGAGAGGGCCAGACATGTAATCTGGCCCTTTCAAAAAAAGAAAAAAAAATTAACTCAAAGCTTAATTTTTTCAAAGTTATTTATTTATTATTATTATTATTATTTTTGCTTTTGCTCCTCACCCTCTCCCTTTTTCCCTTCACTTTTTCCGTATAACATTATAGGAAGTATTTTCATATAAATATAAGTTCATAATAATTACAGCTACCTTTCTCGTCTTCTTGCTAATGTTAAAGGAAAGAAAGTGCTATCTTAGTATAATTATATAATATACTTGTTAATTATGAAACATGAACTCTAGTAATTGTCACTTCAATTTCACATTCTAACAAGTTACCAAAGTGACAAGAGAAGGAGAAAGGTGATGTCGCAGTAATGAGAAGCATAATGTAGAACATCAAATTTCATTACATTGTACAAACGTTTTGACAATCAAAGTAAATTGACGTAATTTTATTTTTCATAAGGAAGTGTAATATAAAAAAAATGTAATTTAAAATTTTGTTAGCTCCATTTTTGTATATATATATATATATATATATATATATATATATTCATTTTTAAAGAACATTCTGAAATAAAGTACTATACTAGAATTTCCCCATAGTATTCCAGCCCCATAAGAAAATTTCTATAATTTTTCTCATTGTTGAGAGGTCACGATTGCCATTTAAATGAATGTTATTTAAGTGAGGTTTTCTACAATACAGAAATAATTCGATTAGAATACTTTGAATTATTCTGAAATATAATGCACAGTTTTTAATACCAAGACACACACGTTATGGTATACAAACTTTGTTTCTACTGCCTTTTTGTAATAGTACAAAGTAATCAAATGAAGATTTTAATTAATAAATACATGGTATTTCCATAAGTTTATAAAGTCAAATTGTACTTCATAGTATTTGTACATAAACTTAAAAAGGTCAGGACGACTTACATGAACTTTGAAAATAAAATCAGGTAAACAAATATTTTATGATAAGCACTATCCATTTAATTAAATATTTAAATCAATATAAGTTTATACCTTTTTAATATTATTATTTAATTATACTTACGAAGTTTACAGCAACATTATGAATTACATTCTTATCTACCATACAATTTATAGGCTAAATTATCTTTAAAATTCAATAATTATGTAAGTATAAGAAAGCTAAGTTAGTCAAACTAACACAAGCAAGGGTGTTAAAAATCAAAAAAATATTTATAATATACATAAATTGTTGCAAAAATTGCTTAACAAATATCATTTTTCAGCCAAGGATAAACATGAGATATTGTATAAACCACATTAGGCGTATTAGCATGTTATATTATAAGTGTGTAGTGCTATAAACAGTATTATACTTAAACAGTATAGTAGTTATAATGAGTGGAAAGGGTTAACTCACATGACATATTTTCTCCTCCCTTACGTTGTATGCAAAGTGGTTTTTGACCTCCTAATAATACTGAACGTTATGGGGTTTGTATAGCCACATGAAACGTATATTATAACGTTCTCTCTCTCTCTCTCTCTCTCTCTCTCTCTCTCTTTCTCTCTCTTTCTCTTGCTGCCCTCAAAGTGCAGCAGGGAGCACTAATTAGTGCTACAAACTTAGTGACCGTATATATATATATTATATATATATAAATATATTCTCTGTGTGTGGTCCAATGTTATATTATTGTACAGACAGTATACAAACGCCTATTTCAATCAAACTAATGTCATATCATGCATTAAATAACTCGAGCTTTAATACTGTTGCCTTTATTACACAAGGGTAGATTTATTATGCACCGATTGCACAATTTCATGTAAATACAAAATCAAGTGCATTAAGTGTAAATACATAATCTTTTAATACTATTGAAATTATCAAAATAATTCATATGAACACAGTTAGAACTTGTTATGGTTTATTATTATATAAATATACACATACATAATATTTTCATCGTCAGTATTTTAATATTAAATTTGAATGCAAATATCCATATATAAAAAGAAAACATGTTTTTGTTTGATTTTCATGTTTGTATATTATGCTCTAGTTTTGTTTATTTCGATCGAACACACAGGAAATATTGTATATTATACATGATTAAATAATAAATATATATGTATTTATATTTTACTGTAAATTGCTTAAGAAAACGAAAAGTTTCAATTAAATGCTTTATTTCTCTAAATATATATATTTGTTATTAAGAGTCCGGTGCACTCTGGAAAATATATCAAAATAAATCGTAGTGATACTGACTTTGTTATTATTATTTTTTTTAATTTCCCTAAATATTTGGGTTTACCTTGTTTTTTATTTTACAAAAAAAAAATCAGATCCAGTTGAAGTCATCTATATAACATTTTGATAATTAATTACTGAGTTATCAATATTTTTTTAATTTAATTTATTGTTACGCTAATTATAATAAAAGGAAGAAAATAATGAGTAAAATAAGGGCACATGAAAGTAAAAATTTCTATTTACTTTAAAAATTCAAATCAACGAGATATTCAATATTTTTTTATTTATATACTCTAATCCACTTTTTTTATAATTATCTTAAAATTTCAATTATAGTTACAACACCTCTCTACTAACATTTTATGTCTTTGAAGGCTGCAAAAATAAATAAATAATCCACAAAAATACACAAATTTGATGAAATGCTACATCAAAATCGTAAGAAAGAAGTTGAGGGGGAACTTTTAATCTGGTTATTTTTTCCCTATACGGAGAGCTATATGAAGTGTTGTTGATTTTCTAATCCACTTTAAGATTTAGGGGAGAATTTGTTTACTTTCTCTAACAGTTCTGCAAAATGCTTCATTAAATAAAATACTATTTCAATATATACTTGCATGTAATAAGTTATTAAAATTAATGGAGTATTATATTTGCTTGAAAGAAGATTAAAAATAAAAAGTAAAATAACAAATCCGCTTAACATGGACTTAAGATATAAAATAAATCACTATAAGAAAAATATTACATCCTTACAACACCAGTTATACATAAAATCATTTAAGTAAACATTTCTTACCGCCCAAGTTTTTTATTGCAACTTTTGCCAGCAGATAAAATCAAGTCATCAATAAAATTATATATATCAATTTTTCTTGCAGTACAAGAAACGTCATCTTTTTTATATAAACAGATGTTAATTTCCAACTGCCTTCGAACAACTAATTAATCTATGTAAATCATTAATCAATAGTATTTAATGCATTTCATTATTTCTTTCAGTATTCATATTATATTATATATATTTTTAATAATAACGTTCAAGTTGGCTTCATGGAATCATAATAATATTTTATTGTAAGAAAAAATGAAACACTGGAAAAATACGTTTGAATTTAATGTTTCAATATTGGAAATGCATTACAAGACTTAAACTATTAAACAAATAATGGTACTATAGGTCCTTAAGAGAGAGAGAGAGAGAAAGAGAGAGAGAGAGAGAGAGAGAGAGAGAGAGAGAGAGAGAGAGAGAGAGAGAGAGAGAGAGAGAGAGAGAGAGAGAGAACAGACAAAAAACAAAAGTTGATTTTTTTCAGCAACTTATTATTCATTTTTATAATAACGGACGAGCATTTAATTTATTATTTATGTATTTTAAATTTCATTTTTCATACCAGTTAATGCATTTCAAAATTACATTAATTTTACACATTGTATGAAAACAATAACACATTACAATTCTCTATAATAATTATATACTGTATAAAATATTTATTTAAAATTGAAAAGTACGTAATTACAATTAATTTACCCTTTGTTTCTATCTATATTGGGGAAACAATCCAACAGATGAAATAAAATATAAAAATATTTAGGCCCAACAGCTATATCAATAAAATGATCCATTATTCGTGTACTCAACAATAAAAATAATATTTGAACTTGATTATCTGTTAATAAAGGTGAGCCTTAAGGTTATAAAAAATTGTGATACTGGTAATTAAAAAAAAAAAAAAAAAAAAAAGAAGATTGGATTAAAATACATGAAAGTGTCACTATAATATTCGTTATTTAAAAATATCAAGCCTACTTGTAGTAGTTACAAAATTAAGGAGAGGGAGAAATAATAATAATAAAAAAGATTCACAATACTATACAGTATTGTTCAATACTGTAACATTATATAAACCTTCAAAGATTTATAAGGGTATAATTATGAAAAGTTTAATGTATATATATATATATATATATATATATATATATATATATATATATATATATATATATATATATATATATATATATATATATATATATATATATATATATATATATGTATTTTTACTTATGTAAAATTTTATGTATTTGATTATTTGAAAAGTTTAAGCATAAAACTTGCCTTCGCCTAAATAAAGAAGTTTTTGAAATGGCTAGCATAAGTAATCTCCAAAATTATACATTTTTTTTTCAGTGTATATAAGGAAACTTCATTTCCATTATTTATATAACATATAATAACAAATTTATTAATGTTATACTAATAACGATTTAATTTATATTTATAAATCAAACCTATATAAAATAAATAGTTGATATGATTAAATCTTAAATTGTAAGAAACATTTATTTTCAATTAAATTTTTTTTTCAAGCCTAAAGCTATACCTTTTAGTTATAAAATGTAATAAATTAAAGATATTAATACATAAATATATTTACTGTACTATATAACGTAGGATTTAAATTTAAGTGTGTTTACACAGCTGTATTCTGTGTGCATTTGCATTGCAGGGGAGGGGGGGACAGTAAAATTTATTTTAATGTAATTGATAATATAAGAAATGTTTGTAATGAAGTTCTTATAGTTACAAAAAGTTTTAGCCAATATGTCGCTAAGACAGGGCCACGACTTATGCATGTATATACAAAATACATACATGTATAAAATTTTATTCATAACCTTTACTGTAAGGTAATAGAGTAAAATTTTATATGACTTAGCGTGTGTACATATTTTGCATGTGAACCATGTCCTACAGTGCATTTAAGCTTTTAGATTAGTAACATATTAATGTATACACACGATTCAGATAAAACATTTTATCAATCAAAAACTGGTGCTTAATTTCTAATGTTGTTTTTATGACGCGCACTGGATTTAAAAGGTAAAATATTATCACAAGTGTGAGTACATCCATAAATCGTTCTGTTTACACTATCGATGATTGTTATAAATGTATATTTTTAACTTTTACTTGAAGGCAAATTTTGCCCTACACTTATGACTTTTTTATATTATCTACGTATTTGAACACAAATCAAACGTCCAACAATGAATGCCCAGCCCAACTTCTCTTAAAAAAAAATAATGAAAGCCGCTTTGAAATCCCCAATATCAATTTGCATGTTGATGTTCGATGTTTTGTTTTAAGCAGAATATATAAAATGTGATGACTTATATACATATACTTAAAAAAAAAAATACTTATAATTTAATAGTTCTTTCACAAACGGTAGCACTTACAAAATACTGTATTATTAACACAATATAGGATATAAAATAGTACAGTATTAATTGCTCTAAAAAGTAAATTGCAGTTAAAAATACAATATACTGTAACGCATTTTCAAGTAACTTTTGTACAGTTATTTATGGAATTAATTTTATGTTGGTGCCAAATGAAAGTAAAAACATACATGAAAAGTTACAGCTACTGTAGTTAAAGTGTGACGTTGTGTTTAAAAAGTGAGCTCAGTTCATAAATTAGAGTCTTAAATCAAGATTGATGCGCTACGTAATCAAGCTGGGTGATTAATTATGCGATAAAAATATTATATATACCTCCTTTTTTTTCTGTTAACGACTTTTGACTTGTAAACACGATTATCCAGATAAATCTCTCTTCTCTCTCTCTCTCTCTCTCTCTCTCTCTCTCTCTCTCTCTCTCTCTCTCTCTCTCTCTCTCTCTCTCTCTCTCTCACTCACTCTCTCTCTCAGCTATGATTTTTTAATTTGCAGTTTTTTGTCACAATACAACGTAAAAGCAACATAAATCAAATTCAGTGTATTTTTTTTTAATATTAAATTTTGCTTGTAAAAGTTTTGTTTGAATAGAATAGTTTTGGTATGGCCATAAATATCTAACAATATCCTCAAATATTCTAAATAATGCGTGAATTATTTTGTTTTAAAGTCTTCGTCTTTGTTTACGAGTAATACATGTTGGAACTTTTTAATACGAGCTGTGAGATTTGTTCTCTATTTAAGTGTTTTTACATTTGATTTCTTGCCTTACAAAGTATAACAGAGTATTTCTTAGCCAATTTTCTTACGCAAATAAAACTAATATTAATAATAATGGGGAAAAAAAATTAGGGGGTATTTTGGGAGCATGTGAATTATTGTCACTATTAGCATCAGTTGATCATTTTTCGAAAACAAATATAAATACTATTTAAAATTAGATACTTGGTTTTGAATACACCATTAGAAAGGAATGTGTATTGAAATTTTGTATGGAATTTGAATGTTAAAGCCATAGACCACATAAACAACATGTGCTTTATAATAAATTAACACGAAATGGGATCTTCAAAACTGATGACAATTTTTACCAGAATGTTAATCTAGCCCCACGAGAGAGCGTGAAAATACTGTAATGTATGCAATTTACGTGGCTATTCATGTTTATGACGTCAGAAACATGCAAAAAATAAGTAAAAATATATATATATATTGTGCGGGTTGCATAAATCCAAATTTTCTGATCACTGCTACGGAGCCACAGTTGGGTTTTTGAGACAAACTTTAAGTTATTTATGCAAGTCCCATCAAGTGTTTTGTGATATAAATGCTTATGTTTTCTTCTGGTCTCTTCCTTTAGGTAATAAATTACAATCAGCGTGCACGGAAAACATAAATTTGACATATTAATAATAATAATAATAATAATAATATAGATTTATTGAGCAAGTAAATTACACAGACATAACAGTCAAAGTCACAATGATGCATTTGCTCAAAAGGATAATTAAAAAGGCAAAGCCCATCGAGTTAATTATCCATTAGTAAACATAAAGTAGATTATACATGTTTTAAAAACACAGACGCAGCCATCTCTTTAACAGCACAATCTAACTTATTATATAGGCCAACGCTTCTAGGAAAAAAGGAATCATTATAATAGTTTGCGTTGATTCTAGGCACCATATACTCAGTAGAGTCGCTATTCCGCAGTCTGGTAGATACATAAGTCTAGTTCAGTAGTAGGTAGTCTGTTCAGTTACATAAGATGTATCTCTTTAGTACAAACCAATAACTGAGTAACTTGTCAGTATAAAAGTTATTTCTTCATTACAAAACAGTCATCTCTTTACTTTTTAAAGAATTTTGTATATTTAACAAATTTACTATAAAAAAAGTCTACAATAGTAAATTTTTAGTTCCTTTTTTTCCTTGTGATTTTCTTAACTACGTAAGTAGTTTTACAATTTTATCGTAAGGTATAGATTTTAAAGTGTATACGCTGGAAATGTACGTTACGTACGTACTAAAGACTTGACTCACAACAATTTAATTACGAAACTACTGGTCAAACTTAATGTTTTGCAAATTTGGTTACAAAAGTATAGAACGTTCGTAATTTAATTTTTACAAAATAAGAAATAACAAAAGTTTTCTATACTACAAGAACAGCACTAAATATTTTTTATTTGCAACTATAACATTTTGAAAACTTTAATTACAAAAAAAAAAAAAAAAAAAAAAAAAAATCATAATATTAATAAAAAAACTGGTTTAACTTACTTTAAAAAATAACATAACTTGAAATGCAGAAATGATGAAGATAAAATAGTAACGTAATTATAGAAAATAAGAGTCAAAACTTAATATATTACAATAAAAATTTGGGTTAAAAATTAAAGTCAATAGTAATTATAAAGTAAACAATACCCAAATGAAAGAGAGTTTATAACAAACAAACAAGAAATGATAAAATAGCAGGGGCGGATCCAGGAATTTTGTTTGGGGGGGGGCGATCCCCCAGGAAAATAATCATGTAGGACCGGGGGGGGGGGGGGGGGGTTAGCGCGCCGCAGGCGAAAAATTTTATTTGGCCACGCCCCTTTTTGGAAAAAATTGCAAAATTAGTATGCCTTTGAAAAAATATTCTTGAATTGCAAAATTTTTGATTTGGTAGTTTTTTCCTTTTTTTTTTCTTTTTTTTTTTATGTAAGCAAAAAAAGAAGTAAAAGTAAGACAAAATGATTTCTGGAATATTTTCTATTTTGATATCTTAAAAATTCTTTTTTTTCTTTTATTTCCAGTCTCCTTTCAATCAAATATGCAATAAATTATTAATGTTATTTCATTGAAAAAAAAAAAAAAAAAAAAATCTTGAAAACAAAAAATCTTGAAAAAAAAGGACAAAATTAAAAAAATAAACTATTAATATTGTGTATTATTATTGATATATATATATTTTATTTTTTTTATTTTGGTATCCCAATTTACTAAAAATTGTTTTGCACTTTTTAAAACTATTATGATATTGTAAAACATAACTTATATTTGGATGGAAAAATATTTTGAGATAAAAATTATAAAATTTACACTAAAGTTTTTTTTTTTTTTTTTTTTTTTTAGTTCTTATCACGAGCAAAATATTTTGTGGATGTGTAAGTATTAACAGAACTATATCTCTGATATATTACCCTGATGACATGACAACTAAGGGGATGTTAAAAAATAATTTTTTGTTATATAGTCAGGATTCAAACGCTTATTCAGTAATAAAAGTTGCGCCCCGAAGGCGCAAAAAATTTTTTTAATGGACTAATTTTTTTTTCAATTTTTGCTCATTTTTTTCCACCCACGTGGGCCATTTGGGGGGGGGCGGTCGCCCCCACCGCCCCCCCCCTGGATCCGCCCCTGT